>JARQOD010000005.1:2927854-3064865 GCA_033576555.1 Oophaga sylvatica | reverse complement strand
TCAGTGCACCCTTCTGGAGATTAGGAATCCAAGCACAGCTGGGCTCCACATCCCCCTGTTGTGAATGGGTTTGAGATGAGTTCTGAGCAGAGGCTCCCTCTGGTGGTTACAAGCGGTGCTAGTGAAGATTGTGAGGACTGGGAATCAGGTGTTACTGACTGGTCTTATATAAGGGAGTCATTTTCCCATCAGGGTTGCCGGTGATCAATTGTTCTGGTCTGAATCCTTCATTCCAGTTTCCCTTGTAGCCTGCTGTGTCGTGTCTGCATCTCCTGCTTACAGATAAGACTTTTGCTTCTTTTGTGTTTGTGCTATATTTTTGCATTTTGTCCTGCACTTCTTTGGGGGCCTTCAGGGTCCCCTCCGGGGCTTCTGCCCTCTCAGTTTAGTTCAGCCACTGAGTTTTGTTCTTTTGCTTTTTCCAGTTTTTTCAGTGGCTGCTGTTTTTATTTTGTTACACCAGAGAACTAATTTAGGTGGTAGAGGTAGTGTGATCTCAGGTGATTTTGAAATTAGTAGAGTTGGTGCTTTTCAGGGTTTTCTGGGATTGCAGTAAGTACCCTTCCTATCCTTTTCTATTTAGATAGTTTGGGCCCCAGCGTTTGCTCATACTATTTTCTTTCTGTGTCAGTATTTCCTCTTGTCTAACCGCCATTACATGTTTGGGGGCTTTCTGTTATCTTTGGGGTTCTGCTCCGGGGCAGATAGCTTTCCTCTTTCTATCTTTAGGTGTAGTTAGTTTCTCAGGCTGTGACGAGGCGTCTAGGACCAACGTAGGAACGCTCCACGGCTGCCTCTAGTTGTGGTGGTTAGTCAGGGTACTGCAATCTCATAGATTCCAACTGCTCTGGTGTATTGCCTTTTTTACCTGCACTCCTCAGCTACCGAAACATAACAGTATCACCGGCCTAAAAATTGAAATTGTATGGTACTCACAGAAGGAAAAAAAATATTGTGAAAGAAAAAAAAAGTTGTGAGAGTTGTCAGAGATATTTTTCTGTTTGTTGCATTTTTTTTTTTTTCTCTGTATCTCTGGGTGCTGGGGAGGATCTTTTCTCCCAATGGAGTTTGCACAGTTGTCTGGCCGTGTGGATCAGCTTGCCACTGAGGTTCAGAGTATTGCTGCATATCTTGCTGGGTTGCCTGTTGTGGAACCTAGGATTCCCATGCCAGATTTGTTTTTAGGGATCGAGCTAAGTTTCAGAATTTCAAAAATAATTGTAAATTGTTTTTTGCCTTAAAATCTAAGTCCTCAGGAAACGCAGCGCAGCAGGTTCAAATTATTATCTCTCTCCTGCGCGGCGATCCTCAGGATTGGGCTTTTTCCCTGATACCTGGGGATCCTGTTTTGAGTGATGTTGATGCGTTTTTTCAGGCTTTGGGGTTATTGTACGATGAGCCTAATGTCACTGATCAAGCTGAAAAAACCTTGTTGGCATTAAATCAGGGGCTTGATGACGCTGAGTTATACTGTCAGAGATTCCGTAGGTGGGCAGTCCTGACCAAATGGAATGACGACGCTTTGGCGGCCCTTTTCCGGAAGGGTCTGTCAGATAATGTAAAGGATGTTATGGTGGGATTCCCTGTCCCCTCTGGTCTCAATGATTCTATGTCATTAGCGATTCAAATTGACAGACGTTTGCGTGAGCGGAGAAGTATGCGTGGAATGGTGTTGCCTTGTGAACCAGCTTCTGAACCCATGCAGTGTGATAGAGTGGTGTCTGGGGCACAGCGTCATGAGTTTCGAATGCGAAATGGGTTATGTTTCTACTGTGGTGATGCCTCTCATGCTATTTCAGTCTGCCCTAAGCGGGGAAGACGTTTTGCACGCTCAGTTGTCTTGGGTAGTGTTCAGACTAAGTTTTTATTAACTGTCACTCTGATATGCTCTCTGTCCTCATTTTCTGCTCAGGCTTTCGTTGATTCTGGAGCAGCTATTAACCTGATGGATTATGATTTTGCTAAACGTTGTGGGTTTCCCTTGATACCCCTACAGAAGTCTATTCCCCTACTGGGGATCGATTCTACCCCTTTGGCTGAGAATAAACCCCAGTTTTCTACTCAGGTGATAATGAGGGTTGAACCTGATCACCAGGAGTGCTGCAAATTTTTGGTTCTATATAATCTGCATGACATTATCGTGCTGGGTTTCCCTTGGTTACAGTCTCATAATCCTGTTTTGGATTGGAAATCTGTGTCTGTAACCAGTTGGGGCTGCCAATGTGTTAATACCAACACTCCTGTTTTTTCTGTCTCCCCCAGGCTCAGGATGTTCCTGACTTTTTGTTTGATTTTTCTGATGTGTTTAGCGAAAGTAAATCTGCATCCTTGCCTCCCCATAGGAGCTATGACTGCGCTATTGAATTAGTGCCGGGTAGTAAATTCCCTAAAGGTCGCCTTTTTAACTTGTCTGTACCTGAACATGACGCTATGCGGTCTTATATCAAGGAATCATTGGAGAAGGGTCATATCAGACCATCCTCTTCACCCTTAGGTGCCGGTTTTTTCTTTGTGGCCAAAAAGATGGTTCATTAAGGCCGTGTATTGATTATCGTCTCTTGAACAATATTACTGTGAAATATCAATACCCGTTACCCTTGATTTCTGACCTGTTTTCCAGGGTGAAAAACGCTATTTGGTTTACCAAGCTTGACCTCAGGGGGGCGTATAACCTTATTCGCATTAAGCACGGGGATGAATGGAAGACGGCATTCAATACCCCTGAAGGGCATTTTGAGTACCTAGTGATGCCCTTTGGGCTCACTAATGCTCCTTCCGTCTTCCAGTCCTTCATGAATGACATTTTCAGGGATTTTGTGGACAAATTTCTGATTGTTTATTTGGATGATATCTTGATTTTTTCTAATGACTGGGACTCTCATGTGAAACATGTTCGAACTGTATTCCAGATTTTGAAGAGAATGCTCTGTATGTGAAGGGATCAAAGTGTCTTTTTGGCGTACAGAGGATCTCATTTCTGGGATTCATTTTGTCCCCATCTGTTATTGAAATGGACCCGGTCAAGGTTCAGGCCATCTGTGATTGGGTCCAACCTACTTCATTAAAGGCTCTTAAGAGATTTTTGGGTTTTGCCAATTTTTATCGTAAATTTATTGGTAATTTCTCGGTTATTGTTAAACCATTAACTGATTTGACCAGAAAGGGTTCTGATGTGGTGAATTGGCCTCCTGAGGCAGTCTCTGCATTTCAGGAACTTAAGCAGAGATTCACTTCTGCTCCTGTTCTACGGCAGCCTGATGTTTCTCTGCCATTTCAGGTGGAGGTTGATGCCTCTGAAATTGGGGCAGGTGCCGTTTTGTCCCAAAAAGATCCAGAGACCTCTAAAAGTAACCCTTGTGCCTTTTTCTCTCGAAAATTTTCTCCTACTGAACGTAATTATGACGTAGGTAATCGGGAGTTATTGGCCATGAAGTGGGCTTTTGAAGAGTGGAGACATTGGCTGGAGGGAGCCAAACATCAGGTGGTGGTCCTTACGGACCATAAGAATCTGGTCTATCTGGAATCTGCCAAGCGACTCAATCCTAGACAGGCCAGGTGGGCCTTGTTTTTCACACGTTTTAATTTTGTGGTTTCCTTTCTTCCTGGCACTAAGAATGTTAAGGCGGATGCCCTCTCGAGGAGTTTCCTTGCGGACTCTCCTGAGTTATCTGATCCTTCTGTTATTTTGAAAGAGGGTGTAGTTCTTTCCGCCATCTCGCCCAATTTGAGACTTGCTCTGGAGGGGTGTCAGGAGGATAGGCCCGAGCGCTGCCCTGTTGGAAAATTGTTTGTCCCGGACCAATGGAAAAAGAGTGTGATGTCTGAGATTCATTGTTCCGCATTGGCTGGGCATCCCGGAATTTTTGGTACCAGAGACTTGGTTAGTCGGTCCTTTTGGTGGCCTACCTTGTCTCGTGATGTCAGGGAATTTGTGCAGTCCTGCGGGACTTGCTCTCGCTCCAAGCCTTGCTCTCGCTCTAGTGGTTTGTTGATGCCATTGCCTGTGCCCAAGAGACCATGGACCCATATCTCTATGGATTTCATTTCCGATCTTCCTGTTTCTCAGAGAATGACCACCATCTGGGTAATTTGTGATAGGTTTTCCAAAATGATACATCTTGTGCCATTACCTAAGTTGCCTTCCTCCTCTGAATTGGTGCCGTTGTTCCTTCAGCACGTGGTTCGTTTACACGGCATTCCTGAGAACATTGTGTCTGACGGAGGAGTCCAGTTTGTTTCCAGATTTTGGAGGACTTTTTGTTCTAAACTGGGTGTTCAATTGTCTTTCTCCTCGGCATTTCATCCTCAGACCAATTGTCAAACTGAGAGAACAAACCAGACATTGGAGACTTATCTAAGATGCTTTGTGTCTGCTGATCAGGATGACTGGGTCTCTTTTTTGCCTTTGGCTGAGTTTGCTCTTAATAATAGGGCTAGCTCTGCCACTTTGATGTCTCCGTTTTTCTGTAATTCTGGGTTTCACCCTCGATTTTCTTCAGGACAGACGGAGGCTTCTGTCTGTCCAGGTGTTGACTCTGTTGTGGAGCGTATGCAACAGATTTGGGACCAGGTAGTGGAGAGGTTGTCCCTCTCTCAGGAGAAGGCCCAGCGGTTTGCTAACCGGCATAGGACTGATGGTCCTCGTTTTAAAGTGGGGACTTGGTCTGGTTGTCCTCAAAGAATATTCCTATGAGAGTAGCATCTCCTAAATTTAAGCCTAGGTTCATTGGACCTTATAAGATCATGGAGATTATTAATCCTGTTTCTTTTCGTTTGCTTCTTCCAGGGACATTTAAGATCCATAACGTGTTCCACAAGTCCTTGTTGAAGAGGTTTGTTGAGCCAGTGGTTCCTGCTGCTGTGCCTCCTGACCCTGTTTTGGTTGAGGGCAATCTGGAGTATGTGGTTGAGAAAATATTGGATTCTCGTTTTTCTAGACGGAAACTCCAGTATTTGGTTAAATGGAGAGGTTATGGTCAGGAAGACAATTCTTGGGTGTTTGCTTCGGACATCCATGCTAGGAGACTTATCCGTGCGTATCATAGAACTCATCCTGACCGACCTGGTTGCTCAGATGAGGGTTCGGTGACCCCTCCTCAAGGGGGGGGTACTGTTGTGAATGGGTTTGAGATGAGTTCTGAGCAGAGGCTCCCTCTGGTGGTTACAAGCGGTGCTAGTGAAGATTGTGAGGACTGGGAATCAGGTGTTACTGACTGGTCTTATATAAGGGAGTCATTTTCCCATCAGGGTTGCCGGTGATCAATTGTTCTGGTCTGAATCCTTCATTCCAGTTTCCCTTGTAGCCTGCTGTGTCGTGTCTGCATCTCCTGCTTACAGATAAGACTTTTGCTTCTTTTGTTTTTGTGCTATATTTTTGCATTTTGTCCTGCACTTCTTTGGGGGCCTTCAGGGTCCCCTCCGGGGGCTTCTGCCCTCTCAGTTTAGTTCAGCCACTGAGTTTTGTTCTTTTGCTTTTTCCAGTTTTTTCAGTGGCTGCTGTTTTTATTTTGTTACACCAGAGAACTAATTTAGGTGGTAGAGGTAGTGTGATCTCAGGTGATTTTGAAATTAGTAGAGTTGGTGCTTTTCAGGGTTTTCTGGGATTGCAGTAAGTACCCTTCCTATCCTTTTCTATTTAGATAGTTTGGGCCCAGCGTTTGCTCATACTATTTTCTTTCTGTGTCAGTATTTCTTCTTGTCTAACCGCCATTACATGTTTGGGGGCTTTCTGTTATCTTTGGGGTTCTGCTCCGGGGCAGATAGCTTTCCTCTTTCTATCTTTAGGTGTAGTTAGTTTCTCAGGCTGTGACGAGGCGTCTAGGACCAACGTAGGAACGTTCCACGGCTGCCTCTAGTTGTGGTGGTTAGTCAGGGTACTGCAATCTCATAGATTCCAACTGCTCTGGTGTATTGCCTTTTTTACCTGCACTCCTCAGCTACCGAAACATAACATCCCCCCCTGGTAAAACTCAGCACTCCCGGGCTGAAAGAAAAGCATTTTTAAATCAAACATTAACATTAACTCTTCCCTTACGGGAGGTGAGGATATTTAACCGTTGCATAATAAATAACACTTTTAATATCAACATCAAGTATAGTGCAAATATCAGTAGCTTCACAGTTCAAGTAGACATATACTTGTGGAGGACCCGCTCCAAACCTCCAACGGTGGTCCTGGGTGGCTGCAAGACTGGGGTCTACTTAAGGCATAAATATGTAAGACTTTCAAACAACAGACACCTGTCCGGGTGCAGCAACAATTTTAAACCATTTCACAGTACAGTAACCCTGTTCGGGTTATCATTTACTTTGTAGTAGCGACACCTGGTGGCTGTGCAAGCACAGGACCATTCCTGTCCACAGGCCCATTGCCTAGCACCAGGGTCATCGACTCCACCACTGGTGTCCATGTGGCTGGTGGGGGTGTCAGGGGTTCCACCAGAGTCCTATGTCGCCTGATGGCTTTTGCTACCAGATCATGTCCAGCCCCCTGCCGCCGCAGCCCCTGCACAGTACCTTGATTATGCTGCTCCTGGCGATGCTGCTGGGACAGGCGGCGCTCGGCAAATACAGGTGCGGGAGCCGGCTCGGATCCTGGTTGGGGAGCCGGCTCGTCCCGGTTCTCCAGGCCGCAGGGCCTGTCTCCCTCCGGCGATGCTGGCGCCCTGCCGAGCTCACCTGTAGGCTGCGTGGGGAGAGGGCCTGGCGCTGATTCTTCCGCGGGGCCGTTTAAGGTTTATAGAGGCCACTGTGCTCTAAGGAACCTTGAGTACTGCAGAAATTCTTTTGTAACCTTGGCCAGATGTGTGCCATTGGACTCCAATGAAGGAGTAGAACCATCTCAAGGAGGATCATAAGGAAATGGACAGCACGTGATGTAAATAAGAGTGTCTGAGCAAAGTGTCTGAATACTTATGACCATGTGATATTTCAGTTTTTCTTTTTTAATAAATCTGCAAAAATTTCTACATTTCAGTTTTTTTCAGTAAAGATTGGGTGCAGAGTGTACATTAATGAGAAAAAAGGAACTTTTTTGCATTTCCCAAATGGCTGCAATGAAAAAAAGATTGAAAAATTTAAAGGGGTCTGAATACTTTCCGAACCCACTGCACCCTCCCTGTAAAATCACTGTCACATAGCCTGGACATGCTGGGAATTGTAGTTCTCCTTATACTTCCTCCCTCCCTGAAATGTAATTTTCAGGCTGCGACCGGTTCTCATCTTACCTTCCTGTAATTTTCTCTGACATCCTATTGCAGCATCTGACTTGGACATGCTGGGAGTTTCAGTTTGTGTCTGTTTTTATAGGAGGGAGGTGTAGCTTGGGGTTGGGTTAGCTGAGGTGTGTACCCCGGGTGGGCTCAGGTAAGATTTTCCTACCCTAGGACCACAACAATATACAACACATCAACCCTGTCTCTGCTACAGATCACCATTTTTATTAACCCCTTCTCATACATTAGCAGGAATGTGGTAATTTACCCTGTTACTGCCCATTTAAGGTACTGTATGTCGACACAGAAAATCCAGCAGCATTTCTGCAATGGAAAACATGCAGCAAAATCCGCTCAATTTGATGCAGATTTATTGGGGTTTTGGGTGTGGAAATCACCCCCTCATTAGAAGAGGTGAACTTTTCATTAAAATCCGCAGCATAAAATTGACATGCTTTAGAATAAAATTATGATTTCAAACAGAAACTCCCTGCACATAAAAAAAAGTAAAAATGAAGCAAAAAATTTCAAAAATATCATCTTTGCTTGAAGATCCGATCTTTGTAGGTTGGACATCAACATTCGCAGAAAGCATTACTGTACTCCATGTGCTTTGAGACAACTGAAGGGCATTGAACTGATGTCCGGATCTGATTGTGGCTCTGGATCATCACTACTTAAAAAAACTAAGGGACACAATCTCTATGTTACTGATCAAAGGGACTTAACAGTCATATTCGTGGAGGTGAAGGGGGCCTCGTAACTTTCTAAAGTGACTGTTTCAATTCTAGATGAAAAGATGATTGACATTGTTAAGCCATTTTTCCATTTGTCCATGGATGCAGATATAAAGGTTGCATTTATGTTTTTTTTTTGTTTAATCACTGCACAAATTGAGTATTATTGCACACTAAAAAATACTCTGCAAATATTGATGTAAAATAATGACCAAATACTGAACATGTGAATGTGGCCTTATTCAGAGAATATAAATCCCATTTTCTACTTTCAGCACAGCAGTAGCATCACATACTGTTGCAGTTGTCCAGTGCTTAGTCACGTTCTAACCCTATGTCAAATGCTGAGCTATTTACTCTCAGGGCCTCTCTCGGTGCTGAAGAAACCTAAAATGACTGCTGCTGTGACTGCCTCAGCTTTTAAAGTGGCTTTGATTGTCTCTCTTGAATGGTTACGCTATACCATGTGATGTGATATCTGAAAGGCATTATGCAGAAGCCCACATGGCTGTGCCTGTTGTCCTGTGACCCCTCTCTAGCTGATTGCATCTTCAGCAATGTGTAAAATGGCGATTTGCAGAAATCAAATAGAAATACAAGAACTGATACAATCTTTGTTTCTTTGCTTAACTGATCATTTATTAGATTATAATTTCATCTGACCGGAAAAAAGACTTGCATTGTAATGAAACATATTCTTGGAATTTACATGACAGGTAGACCCAGCATCACTATGAGGAAGCAAAGGAAGCCAATCCTCACACAAAGCTTACCAGACTGAAGAGAAGTAAGACATCTTACCAAATATCTATCTTGTATGAAGGAAGGATCACATTTCATAAGATCAATTTTCATCTCAATTACGTATTCCTTAAGAGCAAAACTTTGAGATCAAATCAGCAAAAGGGTGGCCACTAGTTATGAGTGGACTTGTGGATTCAGTTCACAGTTTGGTTCGTCATCCTAACTTGACCCCGAACCGGAATACAATAGAAATCAATTGGGACCTGAACTTCGGCACTTTAAAATGACTGTAAAATGGTCTTAGTTAGTGATGAGCAAACAGTGAAATAATTGGATTCGAGAAAATAGGTACCGTATATACTCGTGTATAAGCCGAGATTTTCAGCCCATTTTTTAGGGCTGAAAGTCCCCCTCTCGGCTTATACGCGGGTCATATACGGGGGTCGGCGGGGAGGGGGAGCGGGGGTGTCGGATTATACTCACCTCTCCGCCGCCGCGGTCTCTGCAGCCCCCCTGCTTCTCCCACGATCTCCGGCTCCTTCCTGCAGCGGTCACATGGCACCGCTCATTAAAGTCATGAATATGCACATATTCATGACTTTAATGAGCGGTACCATGTGACCGCTGTAGGAAGGAAGCGCTGCGGAGAGCGCCGGGAGAAGAGGAGAGGCTGCAGGGACGCGCGGTGGAGGGGTGAGTATAGCGATACTTACCTGTCCCGTTCCACGCTGCAGGCTGCGTCCTCGTCTGACTCCTCTGGCTGTGAATGATCAGCAGAGGGCGCGATGACGTCATTAGTGAGCGCCGCGCACCCTGCCTGATCATTCACTGCCAAGGACCAGGAAGAGGACGCAGCGCTGCGGTGCAGAGAGGACAGGTAAATATCTCAGGTGCCGGGTTCCTGAGCGAGTGGTGACACCGGCACCTGTACCCCATAGCGCGCCAGTATCACTGCCTGCTCAGGAAACCGGCACCTGGCCCCCAGCGACGAGAGGTGAGTATGTCATTTTTTTTTTTTTTTCGCAGCAGCATATGGGGCATAATCTGGAACATATGGGGGCATAATATAGAGCATATGGGGGCATAATATGGATCATATGGGGACATATGGAGCATATGGGGGCATAAGATGTGGAGCATATGGGGGCATAATATGGAGCATATGGGGGCATAATCTGGAGCATATGGGAGCATAATATGGAGCACATGGGGGCATAATATGGAGCATATGGGGGCATAATCTGGAGCATATGGGGCATAATATGGAGCATATGGGGGCATAATATGGAGCATATGGGGCATAATATGGAGCATAAGCGGCATAAGCTGTGGAACATATGGGGCATAAGCTGTGGAACATATGGGGGCATAATCTGGAGCATATGGGGGCATAATCTGGAGCATATGGGGCATAAGCTGTGGAACATATGGGGGCATAATCTGGAGCATATGGGGGCATAATCTGGAGCATATGGTGCATAATATGGAGCATAAGGGGGCATAAGCTGTGGAACATATGGGGCATAATATGGAGCATAAGGGGCATAAGAGTGGAACTATGGGGCATAATATGGAGCATAAGGGGGCATAAACTGTGGAACATATGGGGGCATAATCTGGAGCATATGGGGGCATAAGCTGTGGAACATATGGGGCATAATCTGGAGCATATGGGGCATAATCTGTGGAACATATGGGGCATAATCTGGAGCATATGGGGGCATAATCTGTGGAACATATTGGGCATAATCTGGAGCATATGGGGGCATAATCTGGAGCATATAGGGGCATAATCTGTGGAGCATATAGGGCATAATCTGGAGCATATGGGGGCATAATCTGGAGCATATAGGGCATAATCTGTGGAGCATATTGGCATAATCTGTGCAGCATATGGGGCATAATCAGTGGAGCATCATATGGGGCATAATCATTTTCACCCTAGGCTTATACGCGAGTCAATAAGTTTTCCCAGTTTTTTGTGGCAAAATTAGGGGGGTCGGCTTATACACGGGTCGGCTTATACATGAGTATATACGGTACAAATAATTTCTAATATCCGTGTATTCGTACCGAATAACGAATCCAATGCAAGTCAATGAGAAAGCTGAATATTTTTCTGCTGGACCCAAAAAACAGGTCTGGGGCCTGAGAAAAAAGCTGAATGGATGGAGAATAATGTTGTCAGACTATTGTGCTGGTTTTACGGATTTATAAGAAGACCTACCAAACCAAACCTATTTTTTTTTTAAGCAAGAAATGCTAAGAAGCAATTTTTCCTTATAATTACATGTATAAAATGCAAAATAATTTTTTAAAAAATAACCTCCCCTTTAGCATTGTTCACATGGAGCATTTTGGCTTTAGCTTTTCCTCTAACATTGTGAGGACTCTCACTCCTACATTTGGGAACACCCTTCCTCATGCCAAATAGTTAGCAAGATAGTGGAATACATTTTCCCCATACCCAGGGCATTACTGGCCTGACTGGCATATGGGGCCCGATCAGCAGAGGGGGCCCGCATCGGGCAACATCACTTTTGCCCATCGGGCCCCATTGCCACAGCGGTAGGAATCTGCCGATCAAGTAACTGAATATGCGTCTGAGACGCAGGCTTAGTTACTCTAATGCCCGGGCCCACACGGTTGAAGCTGCCAGCCAATCGGAGGCTGGCAGCTAACGTCAACGCACGTCGCCGGCATCTTACGTCATTGTGATTAGCCGGCGAGTGCGCGTTTTCAGCCTGGCAAGAAGATCGCTCGCCACAGGAATGCATCACGGTAAGAACGGGTTTTTTTTCATTTATTTATTGAAAGCATCAAGCCAGCAGGATGGAGACATGGTGTTAAGGGCCTGCGGAACGCATCTAATAGATATTAAGGAGAGGGGCGTTCGCAGCCCGGGTCCACTGTGCAGGCAGAGCCTGCTGCTAGTAAGATGGCGTGAGTAGCGAACTCTGTTATCCCGCAGAGTCGCTAAAATAAATGCCGTAGCGCGCTGTGGCAGTTAGTGCGAACTCTGTTAATCCACAGAGCCGCTAGCGGGAATGCGACAGCGCTATATGGCGATAAGTGCGAACTCACTTAGCTTCAGTGAGCCGCAAAGTAAAACACTAGGGCGCTGACTAGCATTTTAAAGCGAACCCTGTTGCATCACAAAGTCGCTGAGTAACCCTATTGGGTCCAGGTACACGGTTAACTTCTGTGCGGATAGCAGTCCGTGATCATGCAGTCAGAACACAAGCAATAATCTCCTCACCGGAGTAGCCGGTATTCTAATGGCGTTTTTAGCCGAGCCCTGAACACATGCATAGAATCTCCTCACCGGAGGTGCTGGTAATCTAGGGGCTTATTTCAGCCAGACCTAACCACATGCACACATGACCACACTGGCACAAGCACGTAACGGATTTGATACTAGCGCATGGCGGCCCGGCCATGCCACCCTTTTATAGTAGCAACTGCAGGACCTACCAGAAAAGGACCAATGCGAAACCATTCCAGAACACATGTAGTTTCAGGACCTTCCTGGCGGACCAATGGAAGTCGCTGCTGTAACCGAGCATGTGACCCCTGATCTCCAATGGGAGATTTTGCCCTGGGCATGCTCAGTTGGAGAAAGCAGGGCTTAGTTCCCGAACTGCCTGCTCCAGCACTGGTTATAATAGAGGAACCAGGAAAGCCCGCAACAAGCCTCTGCACAGTGTTAAACTGGGCGAGACGCTGAGACCGACGTCTCCTCTGAGCAGGCTCCACTGTGGCCGGAGATGGATGGGGGACAGCAGCGGGACTGGTTCGAGACTCCCTTGTGCAGCAGCGGGAACTCGAACCCTAACATTACCCCCCCTCCTAGGGCCCCCCTTCTTTGGGCCTTGCTGCGCTGAAAGGCAGCGATGAGCTGCGGAGCATGAACATGCTCGGCAGGCTCCCAGGACCTATCCTCAGGCCCATAACCCCTCCAATCCACCAAATAATTTTTTTTCCTCGTACCACCTTGCACCCAACAATGGCATTCACCTCATGATCGTCGGTAGATGAACCCGACGTCCCGGCAGATGACTCGGAAAACCGGGAAATGGCCACGGGTTTCAGGAGGGACACGTGAAAGGTGTCGGTGATACCAAGGCGAGGCAGAAGGGCTAGGCGGTAAACCATCGGGTTCACCTGCTCAAGAACTTTAAAGGGACCCAAAAAGCGAGGTGCCAACTTGGTGGACTCTACACGTAGCCTGATGTTTCGGGCAGAGAACCACACTACGTCACCCGGAGCAAATGTAGGAGTGGGGCGCCGATGGGCATCAGCCGAAGACCTCATCCTCTCTTTGGAGGCCTGAATGGCATCCTGGGTGTGGTCCCAAATATCCCATGCCTCCACAGCCCAGTCTGCCACCCTGGAATTGGTGGAAGACACGGGCATGGGCACTGGTACCCGCGGATGCTGACCGTAGTTCAGGAGGAATGGGGTCTGTCCGGTGGAGTCAGCTACAGCACTATTTAGAGCGAACTCAGCCCACGGTAGCAAGGATGCCCAGTCATCCTGCCTGGCAGAGACAAAATGTCGCAAGTATGTGACCAAGGTCTGGTTGGCCCTCTCTACCAACCCATTCGTCTCGGGATGGTATGCAGAGGAGAGATTCAACTCAATGCTGAGTAAACGACACAGCTCTCTCCAGAACCGAGACGCAAACTGGGGACCTCGATCACTGACAATTTTGTCTGGCATACCGTGTAGGCGTAAAATATGCCTAATGAATAATGCTGCAGACCGTGCAGACGGTAACCGTGGTAACGGCACCAAGGGCACCATTTTGGCGAAGTGGTCGGTTATCACCCAGATGATGGTGCAGCCCCGAGACTTGGGTAAGCCCACCACAAAATCCATCCCAACCATCTCCCAGGGCCTGTCTGCCACCAGTAAAGGGAAAAGTAACCCAGCTGACCGTTGTCGAGGGGACTTATTCTTGGCGCAGGAGACGCACGCCTGAACGTATTCTCTGACGTCACGGACCATATATGGCCACCAGTATGTCCTCGCCAGCAACTCAGATGTCCTCTTCACCCCAAAATGTCCACCCACCCTGGACGAGTATGCCCAAGAGAGTACCTCCGGTCACAAATTGATGGGCACAAAAGTCTTGCCTGGAGGCACAGACTTAAGCGAAACCGGGGCCACAGTTCTTAGGCTCTCTGTGGGGACAATCAGCCGAGGCTCCTCCTCCACCTCCTCAGAGGACACCACGGAGCGAGACAGAGCATCGGCATGAATGTTCTTCTCCCCGGAGAGAAAATGGAGGGTGAAATGGAACCGGGAGAAGAACAGAGACCATCTGGCCTGATGGGAATTTAGCCGCTGGGCGGTCTGTAAATAGACCAAATTTTTGTGGTCAGTGAACACTTGAAAGGGAAAGCGAGCCTGTTGTGAATATGCTGGAGGCGGCTTCTGAGCTGGGGCTCCCTCTGGTGGTTGCTGAGGGTAATGAACTGATTAATAAATGGCCTTCAGCTGGCGCTGAATGGTAGGATATGGGTGGCCTGTGTTCCCAGCAGCCTTGCCGGTTATCAATTGTTCCTTCTGGTCTTGCTTGAAGCACTGCTAGTTTCCTGCTCTCCTTCAGATAAGTGTTTGCTGTTTTTTTTCTCTGTTTGATTTTCTCTGCTGGTTTGCTGCCTGCAGTGGACTGCAGCCTTTCCCCTTTTGGGGGTCTGGTGCTGCAATTGTGCTCCGTTTGTGTCTGCACTTTTGCTTTGCTCTTTTGTCACTTTTTATTTGCTGAATAGCGTTTTGTTACACCAGAGATCTGATTTAGGTGGACGAGATCGTGTGATCTCAGGTTCAACTTGGGCTGGGGAGCTGGCAGAGTGATGGCAGGGGTACTATATTTTCTACTACAAAATTATGTTTCTTTCGAGAACAAATATGACACGTCTGCATGACAGTTGGAAGCAGGAACTGTTTTCTTGGTTTCTGACGGCGCACAGGTTACAAAAACGCTGCTGGGTGTAGCCTAAATTATACTGATTCTGAAAATATGTGTTTCTTGTCTATAGACTAAATGTGCATTATACAATTCGATGTGGAATAGACAAAGGAACATTTTGAAGGGAAATTTAATCCTTACTAGAGCTAGCAGACCATGATCTCACATTACACAAAGATCATTTACCTGAAAGGAGGGGCGAGTGGACATTCCAAAGGAGAGAGAGAGAGGGAGGGAGGGAGCAGCATTTCACAGAGGAGAAAAGGAAAGGGTGGTTGCAGCTGTGTGAGGGGGGGTTCATGGAGAGAAAGCAACAGGCAGCCCTGGATGTGTACTTCGGGATATCAGGGAATAACTCATATTTTCCTGACAGGTCTGTATCATACACACTGAAAGAGACCGTGATAGGGACCTCACAATACATTTTGCAGTTATTAGAATAGGTAGAGATAGGGAGTACAAGTTTCACCATTGCACAATGTACAAAGGTTTCCAAGAATTAAAAAAACATTATCCATGTTGGCAGGTACGGACTGGGGCTGAAATTGATCCCTGGCATTTGAAACCATGCAGGCCCATGCTGTCACTGTCCCCAAGCACCAGATGGAATATATTACTAATATTACCCTGGATGGAGGAAAGCAAGATTTACTACAAGACCAATATTTCTAATAATACCTGTGGCCTGCTGGGGTAAGTGACGGAGTCAGCGACTTTGTGCTCTGTCACAACTCATAACAGTATAGGTGTCTTGAGAACACTGATTCTGCTAACAATGTAGCAGACCAGGCAGCCCACAACCAGACAGGCCCTTCTGGCATTTGCCAGAATTGCCAAATGGCCAGTCAGGCCCTGCATGTGGGGTATACATATATGACTGCTAAGTACTTGTTGCAGAAGCAGGAGGAGTAGGACATGATTTCCTGAACAAATTGGGTTTGGATGGTAAGGCATGGACGTCAAGACAACTTCAAGAAAAGAACATTTGGGCTACATTTATGTTAGGTTGCTGTCATCCATAGGGCTTACAGTGTAGGAGGAAATCCAGCCCTTGTTCAATTTTAGAAGAGTCAGCCTGTCTGTATTTTCCATTGACAGGCACGTGCCTTGGGTTTTGGGAAAGGCATCTGGGCATGAACTGTGCAATGTGTGGCAGACTACAATGAGTCAAACATTCAGTGTCCCCACCAGGGTGAACACTAACCATCCTCTCCTCCTCACAATGCATTGCCTCCTGCTCCTACTAGTTCTCCTCCTCTTCAGGCCATCCATGCTGGACAGGTATGAAGCTGGGATTGGGAGTCCCCTCTAGCACAGACCAAAAACTCCTGTTCCTCCTCACCCTCCTCCTCCTGTTCCTAGTCATCACCCAATGTGGCCTGAGTATATTGTGTGAGGCTGGGCTGTGTGGTGTCAGCCACTGTAAAATCTTGCTCCATAGCCACCTGCTCGGCATTCAAAGCTTCCTAAGATTATGCAGAGAATGTTTTAATATACAAAGCAGCGGGATGTGTTATGTTTTGGTAGCTGAGGAGGCAGGAGCAAAAAACCGCATAGGCAGCCTAACACCAGAGAGGTTGGAAACTTATAGGTTGCAGACCCCTAAACTAACCGCACAACTAGAAGCAGCCGTGGAGCGTACCTACGGTGGTCCTAGACGCCTCGGCACAGCCGGAGAGATAGCTATCCCTGAAGATGGAAAGAGGAAAGCTAACTGCCCCAGAGTAGACCCCAAAAGAGTAGGAAGCCCCCAAACATATAATGGCGGTTAGATAAGATGAAAATACGAACACAGACAGAAAATAGATTGAGCAAACGCTGGGGCCCAAAAATGTCTAGAGAGGACAGCACAGGAGAGAATACTGTCTGCAACCCAGAAAAACCCTAGGAAAAACTCCAACACTTCTGAATCCAAAAACACTGAGACCACACGGTCTCGACTACCTATATCAGATATCTGGTGTGGACACATAGCTACCCAGCAGTAAAATATCACAAGAACTGAGCAAATGAACAAATACAAAAAACGAACGGAGACCAGCCAAAGCGCCCAAAAGGGGACCCGGCTGAAGACAAAAAGCAATGCAGCAAAAAGCAAGGAATTCAAACCACAGTAAAAAAAAAAACTGAAAGAGACTTATCTGAAAGCAAGCAGGAGACAGCAGGAAAGCAAGCTGAATTCCAACCTAGACCAGGAAGCACAATTGATCACCGGCGAGGATCATGGGAGGTCAGCTCACTTATATCAGGCCAGTCAGTACCACTTGACAACAACTCGTTATCTGCAGGTGTAGGACTTTTGGTATTCAACATAAGTTCAATACCCTCAGCAACCACCAGAGGGAGCTTCAGCTCCGAAGTTGTCTCCAAAACGTTCACAACAGGGATGGTTATGCTCATAATAGCCAGTGATGGACGAACCCGCTCGCCACTACTCGCCTGAGTATCACTGTACTCGGTGTGTTAAGGGCCTGCGGAACGCACCTAATAGATATTAAGGAGAGGTGCGTTTGCAGCCCGGGGTTCACCATGCTGGCAGAGCCTGCTGCTAGTAAGATCGCGTGAGTAGCGAACTCCGTTATCCCGCAGAGTCGCTAAACTAAATGCCGTAGCGCGCTGTGGCAGTTAGTGCGAACTCTGTTAATCCACAGAGCCGCTAGCGGGAATGCCACAGCGCTATATGGCGATAAGTGCGAACTCACTTAGCTTCAGTGAGCCGCAAAGTAAAACACTAGGGCGCTGACTAGCATTTTAAAGCGAACCCTGTTGTGTCACAAAGTCGCTGAGTAACCCTACTGGGTCCAGGTACATGGTTAACTGCTGTGCGGATAGCAGTCTGTGATCATGCAGTCAGAACACAAGCAATAATCTCCTCACTGGAGTAGCCGGTATTCTAATGGCGTTTTCAGCTGAGCCTTGAACACGTTCATACAATCTCCTCACCGGAGGTGCCGGTAATCTAGGGGCTTATTTCAGCCAGACATAACCACATGCATACATGACCACTGGCACAAACACGTAACGGAGTTGATACTAGTGCATGGCGGCCCAGTCATGCCACCCTTTTATAGTGGCAACTGCAGGACCTACCAGAAAAGGACCAATGCAAAACCATTCCAGAACACATGTAGATTCAGGACCTTCCTGGCGGACCAATGGGAGTCGCTGCTGTAACCGAGCATGTGACCCCTGATCTCCAATGGGAGATCTTGCCCTGGGTATGCTCAGTTGGAGAAAGCAGGGACTTAGTTCCCGAACTGCCTGCTCCAGCACTGGTTATAATAGAGGAACCAGGAAAGACTGCAACAAGCCTCTGCACAGTGTTAAACTGGGCGAGACGCTGGGACCGATGTCTTTGCTGAGCAGGCTCCATTGCGGCCGGAGATGGATGAGGGACCGCAGCGGGACTGGTTCAAGACTCCCCTTGTGCAGCAGCGGGAACTCGAACCCTAACACGGTGTACTTGGCAAGCACCGAGCATTTCTGGGATTACTCGGTGGGAACTCAGGTCTCCACCCAGCTTTTTTGGTGGACTTTACAGACCCAATCACGATGCGGGGATTGTCTGCGAGGCAATGAAACCCTGCAGCCATCTTTGTTGTGGTCGTGCAGTGATTGGCTGGCCGCACAGCATCATCCGGGGTATAAGAGACCGGATGCCACCCTGCTCGCCGCATCAGCTCCGGATTTAGATAGTATAGGGAGAGCTGCTGCCGAGATAGGGCCAGATTTGGGGATTTATTAGTTAGTGTGTGGTCTACCATCGTAAACTACTCAAATCCAGATAAGCCAACAGTCCTTCTAAGGACTAATTACGGAGCATATAGGTTTCAGTGTTAGGTAGGCAGGGTAGTGTACGTCGCTCTATACACATCAGTGCAAGGCCTGCAGGCACTGTATGTGTGTATATAGATCATTGCATACATCAAGAGGGTCCATTCCCTTCCTGTGTTCTGGTGCTGCTGTTGCTACCTGTATGATATATTGGAAACTAAATCTGAACTGAAAAAGTAAGTTGATGTGTATGCAAAATGTAAATGCATATTAACACATAACCATTACACAGAAAACAGGCACAAAAAAAGCAAATATCCTAAAATAAAATAAAAAATTTTTTTTGCAAAAAATGCATGAAGGTAGTAATAATAATAAGAGTATTTAGTAAACATAATTTTGATCAAAAGAATGTACAAGCCATCCCGCCACGTCAAAGCAACCCTTTGTGGGACAGTCCTACTCTAATATTAAAAACCTTTCCACTTGTCAAGTGACACAAATGTGAACAAGGCAGAGGGACTGAACCCACAAGTTGAAGCTCAGGCCAGACAGGATGGATTTTCTCAACTCAGAAACAGGGCGGTCACACCCTTAGGGTGAGTTTCCACGGTCAGGAAACGCTGCGTGTTTGGCGCTGTGCGCTGGCGCAGCGCCAAACACGCAGCGTCCAGATGTTACAGCATAGTGGAGGGGATTTCAAGAAATCCGTCTCCACTATGCGTAAAATACGCAGGTGCAAACCTGCGTAAACGACATGCGGCGCGTCTTTTTAGACCGCAGCATGTCCTCGCGTATTGCGGCGACGGTGCGTCGCCGCAACATAATAACACAGGGCTATGTAGCCCTGCGCTCTTTCGGAGGTGTTCCGAGGTGTCCTGAACACCTCCGAAAGATCGCGCGTCATAAAGGGGCGGGGCTTAGACTGAGCGGAATTTCCGCTCCGTCCAAAGCGCTATGGTTCCGACCGTGGAACCATAGCCTTATATGCACAGATGCACTCTGGACTACATAGGAAACTAAATCTGAACTGAAAAAGTAAGTTGATGTGTATGCAAAATGTAAATACATATTAACACATAACCATTACACAGAAAACAGGCACAAAAAAGCAATATCCTAAAATAAATAAAAAAAATTTTTGCAAAAATGCATGAAGGTAGTAATAATAATAATAATAGAGTATTTAGTAAACATAATTTTGATCAAAAGAATGTACAAGCCATCCCCCACGTCAAGGCAACCCTTTGTGGGACAGTCCTACTCTAAATTAAAAACCTTTCCACTTGTCAAGTGACACAAATGTGAACAAGGCAGAGGGACTGAACCCACCAGTTGAAGCTCAGGCCAGACAGGATGGATTTTCTCAACTCAGAAACAGGGCGGTCACACCCTTATATGCACAGAATGCACTCTGGACTACATAGGAAACTAAATCTGAACTGAAAAAGTAAGTTGATGTGTATGCAAAATGTAAATGCATATGACCGCCCTGTTTTTTTTTTTGGGGGGGGGGCCCCATTCAGACTTTTGCTATGGGGCCCCATGATTTCTATGTACGCCCCTGGTAGTAGACGACCTCGATTTCCAGAATCCGGATCAGACTTTTGCCGGATTGCACAAAAGTCTGATCCGCTTCCATTGATTTTCTATTGTTTCCGGCCGCCTGATGCGCCGATTCAGGCACTGTCAGGCGGCTCCGGAAAAAAAAAAAAAAAAAAACGTTGCAGCAACCGTCTTGTCCGGCCGCCGGAATGTACAATTCCGACAGATCCGGCCAAAAACGGATGCAACGCAGTGACATCAGGCGCGATCCGGCGCTAATGTAAGTCAATGCTAAAAAAACGCATCCGGTACCGGATCCGTTTTTTTAGAAACACGCCGGATCGCGCCTGATTCAAAAAGCCTGATGTGTGAAAGCAGCCTTAGTTTGGTTTAATAATTGTATTATTTTATCGTTGTTACTTAGGACTGTTGTTTTTCAAAATGTTAAACTGTTAATATGGTTGCGCTATATAAATAACTATAAATATTCAGATTAGAACACAGGGAAGGAGGATGGAGATGTTAATTATGGCGTCATTTACACTCACCATCTTGTTGTATTCCTCAAAGTTTTGGAGGATGGTACATATGTCTGACATCCATGTCCATTCCTGAGATCTTATGTGTGAAGTCAGAACTGAATTCCGACAACCTTGTTGATGCTGATAGACTAGTCACCAAATGCCCTCTTCTGCTCACAAATCCTTTCCAACATCTTTAGTGTAGCGTTCCAACGCCTGGGGACATCACACACCAGTCGGTGAGCCAGAAGCTGCAAGCGATGCTGAAGCATGACAAGGGAGGACGAAACTGTAGCTGACTCTCTAAAATAGTACACAGAGCGTTGTACTTTTTCAAGAAGATCTGGCAGCTCCTTGTCACTTTTCAGAAAACGTTGACCAATGAGGTTAAGCATGTTGGCCAGGCATGGCACGTGTCTGAGCTCGCCTCACCACAGAGCAGCCACCAGGTTCCAGCCATTGTCACACACAATCATGCCTGGCTGTGGGTTTCAGCGGTGTCAGCCACAGATCTGTCTGCTTTTTCCGAGCTGTCCACAACTCTTCATCATTGTGCATTTTGTCACCTAAGCATATTAGCTGCAGCACAGCCTTTTGCAGTTTTGATGAGGCAGTGCTGCTTTGCTTTCAGCGTTTGACTGATGTGCTACTTTTGGAGATGGAGGCTAAAGAGGAGGCAAAGGAGGAGGAGGTGCAGGATCTGTAGACTGTGGGGGCAACCCAGATTTACGTAAGGCCCGCAATACTAGGGTTGGGAGGACATGCACCATACCAAGGTCGGAGTGGGTCCCAGCTTCCACTATGTTAACCCAGTGTGCCCTCAGTGAGATTTACTGTCCCTGACCACAAGCACTTGTCCACGTGTTTGTGGTTAGGTTGAGATTCCAAGTAACAGCATTGTGGAGGGCACGTCTAATGTCGTGGGACACGTGCCTGTGTAATGCCGGGACAGCACACTGTGAAAAATAGTCCCGCTTCTTCGTGGCCTTGGGGTGATCCTGGATTCTGCCCTCTCTTTCAAGCTACATATCCAAGCCCTTGCCTCCTCCTGCACATTACAACTCAAAAACATTTCCTGGATCTGTACATTCCAAGAAACTTCAAACATATTTGTGCACACCCTCATGATCTCCCACCTCGACTAGTGCAACCTTATACTCTCTGGCCTCCCCTCTAGCACTTTTACACCACTCAAATCTATCCTAAACTGTTCTGCCACAGTAATCCAACTGTCCCTCCGTTATTCCCCAGCCTCTCCCTTCACTGCCTTCCTATTGCCCATAGGCTACATTTCAAAAGCCTATGACATACAAAGCCATCCAGAAACTGTCTCCTCCATATATCTGTGAAATCGTCTCCCAATGTCCGACTGGCTCATGACTTATTCAATGCTAGCAAAGTGTGCCGTCAGCGAAATGTGCCATCCATGCCCACAAGCACTTGTCCACGTGTCCTGGGTTAGGTTCACTTTCCCTGTAACAGCATTGTTGAGGGCCCAGGTAATGATGTGGGACATGTGCTTGCTTGTGTAATGTCGTTACGGCAGACCAGGAGAAATAGTGGCGAGTGGGGACCGAGTACCTTGTTAGGGTCACCACTATCAGGTAGCGGAAAGCTTCCGTAATCCATGAGCTAAAATTCAACATTTCCATCGCAAACAAATGAGAAATGTGTGATTTTAGTGCTGTGGCGTTGGCTGCGTATTTCCGCTTGCGTTCCAAGGACTGGGGTATGGACAACTGAACGCTGCGTTGGGACAAGGACGTGATTGTTAATGGTGCTAGTTGAGTTTGGGTGCAACTACAGATGCAGGGCAAGAGGCATCTTTGCATGCACCATTGACAGGGATTGGCTTGCACGCACAAAATCAGAAGACCCAGTGGTATCACCCACAGACACTGTTTATGGAGCCTGGTGTTCAACCAAAGTCGGGTGCTTTGCTGCCATGTGCCTGATCATGCTGGTGGTAGTAAGCCTGGTAGTTTTGCTACCCCTGCTGATGCGGGCATGGCCAGTGGTGCAAATGGACTTTTTGGGGCTATCGGTAGAATCTTTAAAAAACAACAAGACTATTAGGGGACATTCATTGTCTTCCTCTCACACACCACCTCCTGACCTTGATACCTGTGTTCCCCAAAGCTCTGTTCTAGACCCCTACTCTTCTCCATCTACACCTTCGGCCTGGGACAGCTGATGTAATGGCACAGTTTGCAATCTCATAACTATGCCGATGACACGCAGATCTACCTATCATCACCTCCTTACTGACCCAAATCATACGTCTTCCCGCTATATCATCTTTCTTTTCTGCTCGCTTTCAAAAAGTGGACATGAGTAGTAAGGGGAGGGATGTCTCGTCAAAAATAAATCTGACAGGTGCACCGCCCACTATCAAATTGATATTAAAGTTCCTGAAATATAGTGCGTCTATCGTAGTGTATTAAAGGGAATAAAATAGATATTATACGGATATCGTAGTGTATGAAAGGGAATTTGATATCGTAGTGAAGTGTATTGAATTGATTACTGATACGATTCCTACAAATTGATAACAAAATGCTATCTTAGTGTATTAAATAGATATCGTACGGCTATTGTAGTGTATTAAATTGGTTACTGACACGAATTCCAGTAATCAAAGAGAAACAAAGTGCGATGGATATGTTAATTGTTTCATTGTGATTATTATTTTATAGGGACAATAATGCTATAGGTTTTTTGATAGATCCTATAGAAATAATAGCTGTATCATGTATAGCGCCGATATTATGTATCGTCATTTATTGACAATTTGATACGCTAAACAGTCCTGAGTAAAAGAAAGAACGAGAGTCGCATTTTTCTGATAAAAGTTATAATGTTTATTGAACAAAATCAGTGACATTTTATAAAGACGTATGAATAAATTAGATTCAATCAGTTACATCACATTTCTTGAAATCCACAATACACCGCAATTAAACAAATCTTTTTCAGCACAATTATATAGCTGAAATCATAATATTTCTTACATGATAATTTATAGCGATACAATTAATAACTGCTACATATGCAAATTGCCTCTTAAGAGAAAAAGAGGACTTGTACTCTATAGCGCCACCTATTGGAACTAGTGATCCTACAAGTCACAATTAACCCTTTAGCGAGTCTTGTAATGTGACTTAGGATAAAAGCCAAATCATATCTTAATTTGCAGACACGGTGTTTCGGACTATTGGTCCTCGTCAGTGCAAAGTATGAGATCTGATTTGGCTAGATGAGAGGCTCTGGACTGAGGTCTAAGGGGCAAGGTTTCTCCTTGTGGAGAGTGACATACCAGCTCTGGCGTGTCAAGGTAAGGAGGCTTATTCGCCATAGTGAGCCACGTGGATTGTAGTATCGGCGGAGTAGACTTGTTAATTTCAGAATCGCAAACCTAAAAGAGGCCCTATAAAGCCTCCGGTCTGCTTTAGTAGACGCTTCTTTTTCTTTATGCTGTGGGATTTATTACTCATGGTTCTTATAGCTTTACTCCATTTTTTTTTTTTAGTATATTTTTTTGGTCGCTCTTTCAGAGGAAATCAATTTCACGCTGAGTTTTTCAGAAATCAGTTCCTTAACAATAAAGTATGAGTCGTATCTTCCATCGTTGCGGGCACTAAATGTATGACCTAAAAATTTTCAGCTTGTAAAGAACTGAACAAAGTCATGGGTACTGACTGGGTACCTTCAAACTTCCAGGATGGACTACCATACAGCGATGTAGCATAAATGTAATTTGGGATGTGCGTTCCTGTCTCCTGCCTACATTCAAAGTTGTAAAATATATATTGATCAGTTTCCTCCTTAGGTTCATACCGCCGCATGTAACAAGGATGCTCATCAAATTCATTTAGGCTTATGTGACAAACAGGACAACACATCCCTTTACATTTATGTTCTGTTTCACCGTCTACGGTCACAAAATGACGACATTTATCACAAAATGTTTTATGTCTGCAGAATGATGGATTATCTGCAGTTAAATGTGTGTGGTGAACTAAGCATTCGACCTGCAAAACACCCTGCAAATAGGACAACGCGGGGTTTTCTGTACGTCGGGGCTCTCCACACAACTCTCTCTTTGACGAGCTTTACAAAAATATTGACAGGAATGATTAAATTTGTGATGGAACGTGGAATTGCACCTTTCACAAAAGTAATCAACCCCGATAAATCCCTTCATATTTTTGATACCGTAGTAGGGATAATCATGATGCAAATTGAAAATGGTTTTAGACCCCGCTGTATTGCCTGTTTGAGAGTAACGCCAGTCACCCTGACTGTAGGACAGAACTTTAATGTTGACATCAAGATGTTTCTCAAAAGCCACAATATCGCTGAAGCTTATTAGCTGGTCCTCAGGGATACCCAGGGCTGTATGACTTTATCACGACTCAGTAAAACTGTATCACCGACATCAGCATCGGCCATCAGGGCGCACACACTCGCGGCAAAGCACAGATTTGTACTGTAATTGTTAAAGTCATACAAGCACTGTCTCTTTCGTCGAATGATTTGACTACTCGCTATAGATTTCGAGCATCTTTTTACACCTCCGCGTCTGTTTTTAATAATTGTTACTACTAGTTTCAGGGTATTGCTCGCTATGCATTCAGCGTCACTTTGCAGCGTACGAGCAACAGCGTTTAAAAATGATGAAGAACTAAAATCATCCCTTGTTTGTTTTGTTGGGAAAATGGGATCTAAAGTATCACCGCCTTCAAGCCTTAGCTGTACAAAGTCACCAGGCTCAATGTCTCTGATGATTCTGTCCAGTAAGGATTGAATGGAGTTATGTACCACATTTACGGCTTCTACAAATGAAGGGATCGTATCTAAATTCATAAATCTGAAATGATCGATGTACATGCAGGCATTGAAATTGCGTACATCTCTTTGATGATGATAAAAATGTAAAAATTCTGAATGATCTACGGGCATTTCATTACCTACAGAGGCTGCATCATGCGCATTTTCAGCGGGTGTATCCAGATGCTCACTGCTTTGAGCATTTGGATCCCCATTGATGTTGACACCACCAGGGTCATCTCGGATGTGTACATGGGAGGTCGGATCGTGTAACAGCCTCTGGGGGTATTGTGTAGCTATGTCTTTCGCCCTCTTCTAGCTGCTTGCGATCTTGTGGAACTAATCAACATCTGTAGAGTCTTCTTAATGACTCTAGCTCTATAAGATCTTTGCGGGATTATTTTAGTTAATTTTTTCATCCTATAACTAACCATTCTTAGTCACATCGATTTATTTAAACTCACAGGGGGTGATTGTACATTTGCATAATTTTGTTTAAACTCATAGTTCTGCGATAATGTCAGGTGTTGGACATGCATTTATCAGTCTTTCATAAGTATCGCACAAAGATTTTAGTCTGATCTGGATGAGTTTGGCTTGGGCGCACTGAGCAGACATACCAATAAACATTTTGGCGTGTGCAAAGTCCCACACAGGTTTCGCTGTGTAAGCTGATTGAGCATCAACTTTCTGCTTTTTACTTACATGACGTCATGATACTGAGCGTTTCTTTAGAGGTAATGCAATGGCGAAATCACTAGACAATTCTGCAAGAGTACTATATGTGCAGTTTGACACATCCGTATATTGTTCTGCTTATCACTCTTCGGATTCCCGGGGTGTATGGCTGTTGCAGAGCTTTCTTCACGATCCGCAACACAGATGGGTGAAAGAAGAATTGTTCTCACAGCCGCGTTAGCTCTTTGCGGGGGTTTCTGCACAGATCCGTAATTGCATTTGAGCAAAACTCGAGGTTGAAGATTTGACGTAACTAAAAGACAAGATATAGCGTCAGTTATCCGCAATTCCTGCGTAATATAGGAAAAACTACACGACCCAGATATCTTTGATTCAGCGTAATATTTGAAAAGTTAGCGGTGTCAGTTATCCATGAAAGTCTTAGTTACTTACCGTTAACGGTATTTTTCGAAGACCATGACAGCACCCAACGAGAGAGGGGATCCGCCCTTCAGGAACAGGAAACCTACAGATACATAAGGGCGGCACCTCTCCCACGCATCAGTTGGTTTAAGAGCACAAGAGGACTAGCCAGGTTAATGACAATCACAAGCTCTATACAACATTCTTGCGTATCAGTATTTCATTTTAGTGAAACTTATTAGAGGAAGAAGTGCGCGCCGATAAGATAAAGGGAGGGAATATAAGGGGTGCTGTCATGGTCTTCTAAAAATACCGTTAACGGTAAGTAACTTAGACTTTATTCGAAGCACATGACAGCACCCAACGAGAGAATTACAGAGAGTAATAATTACTCAGGGAGGGACTACAGCCTGCAGCACCCTTACCCCAAAGGAGAGATCAGAGGAAGCACCCAAGTCTAATCTATAATGATTGAAAAAAGTGCTTGGAGAGGACCAAGTGGCGGCCTTACATATCTGGTCGATGGAGACTTCCGACCTTTCCGCCCACGAGGTTGCCATGGCTCGAGTGGAATGTGCCCTCAGTTTTTCTGGTGCCGGCCTGCCTTTTGAGGTGTATGCTAATATAATAGCCTCCCTGATCCATCTAGCTAGTGTGGCCCTTGATACTCTAAGGCCCTTCCTGGGGCCTTGGAAAGAAACAAATAAGGTGTTATCTTTTTTCCAGGGATCAGTAATAGCTAGATATTCTAAGAGACATCTCCTCACGTCTAAGGTATGGAGTTTCTCTTCTTTTTGGTTACTAGGATTAGGCAGGAACGATGGTAGGATTATCTCCTGAGATCTATGGAAGGTGGATGCCACTTTAGGTAGGTATTCCGGATCAGCCCTAAGAATCACCCTATCGTCCTGAATTTGTGTATATGGAGGAAGTCTAGAGAGTGCCTGAATGTCACTCACCCTTCGTGCTGATGTTAGAGCCACCAAGAAAGCTACTTTGATAGAGAGAGTTTTAATCGAGGCGACTGATATGGGTTCAAATGGGGCCTCCGTCATGGCTGTGAGTACTAAGTTTAAATCCCAAGTAGTGTTGAGCGATACGATACTGCAAATATCGGGTATCGGCCGATATTAGCTGTATCGGGCTTTCGATTCCGAGTACCTATATTTTCGTCATATCGGATACCGGAATCGGGATTGTCACTGTCATTGTCAGTGTCCGTCGGTCGGGTCTGTCAGGAGTCAGCGGCACTTACCTGGCAGAAGATCTCCGGCGGTCACGGCCTGGACTGCTTCATGGCCGCCATCCTCTTCTCCCCGGCGGTCACATATAGTTTCTCGCGATAACTGCAGTGACTGCTGGGTAATCCCGGCCGTAAAGCAGTCAGTCCGATGACGTCACCGCCGGGGAAGCAGGTAATCAGCTGTGCTGCGTCGCGATGACAGGCTCTGCCTGTCATTGCGATGTAGCAGAGCTGGATCGTCGTGGGACACTCGTTACTATGGACTGCGTCGGACAGGTGGTATACTGTTGGTTTTTTTTTTTTCTTTTTTTACAGGAGATCGATGGCGTCGCAGGAATGAGAGTATAATAAAAGAAATTAAAACTGTGTTGTCTTTTTTATTTCATTAAAAGACTTTTTTCTGGCTGTGTCTTTTTTGAAACATTTAATAACTTTGGGATTAATAATGGATCGGTGTCTTATTGACACCTCTCCATTATTAACGGGCTTATTGTCACCGTGCAATCAACGGTGACATTAACCCCTTATTACCCCACTTGCCACCGCTACAGGGCAGTGGGAAGAGCCGGGTAAAGTGCCACAATTGGCACATCTTTTGATGCGCCAAATGTGGGGCTGCTGTAGCCTGGTATTATCAGGCTGTTGAGGGCCAAAATCCATGGGCCTTGACAGTCTTTTAATACCAGGCCGCAGCAGTCTGCATTTTACTTGGCTGGTTAACAAAAATAGGGGGACCCCTACGCCGTTTTTTTTTCGAGGGGATCCCCTATTTTTGTTAATCAGCCAAGATATGCAGACTGCTGTGGCCTGGTATTATCAGGCTGGCAAGGTCCATGGATCTTGGCTCCTTAACAGCCTGAAAATCCAGGCCTCAGCGGTCTGTTTCATCTGGCTGGTTAACAAAAATAGGGGGGACCCCACGCCATTTTTTTTTCGAAGGGAACCCCTATTTTTGTTAATCAGTTCCCTCTGACGTCACTGATGGTGTCCCTGGCTGACCTGAAGTGAAAGTGGAAAGCAATCAATTAAGCTTTCCACTTCCTCTCCTGTCAGCCAGGAGAGGAACTCATTCATTTGGGGGTTTACTGTGAGGCTGCAGCATTAGCTGCGGTCCCTGCAGTAAACATTAACCCTTTCTGAAGGATTACACCGTGGGACCTGACTGTGCATGGGATAGGTAAGAATAATTTTGCTTTATTATTTTATTTTTATTACAGGAAATGGTTTTAGCAGGTAAATAAAATATGGTCAAAAACTGTGTGATTATTTAATTAAACTTCTTTTTTATTAAAGTGTGTGTGTTTGATTTTTCTTTCATACAATAGGATTAATAATTGATAGTTGTCTAATTGACAGCTCTCAATTATTAACCTGGCTTAAAGTGACCTTTCAATTGCAAGGTCATTTTAACCCCTTATTAACCCATTTGCCACCGCTACAGGGCAATGGGAATAGACGGGCAAATCTAATTATAGATTTGTCTTTTCTGGGGTGTCTGGGGGCAGATGTTAGTAGCCAGGGGGGGCCAAAAATAATGGTCCCTCTCTGGGCTATTATTATCTGCCCCATTCGCTGGCTTTGTCTGTCTGGTTGCGAAAATAGGGCGGGAGCCCACGCATTTATTTTTTTAAACAATTCTACACCATATATATATATATATATATATATATATATATATATATATACACACACATACATATACACACACCACACTGTCATTGAATTTGTGACACATTATATTTTATATATATATATATATATATATATATATATATATATATATATATACACACACATACATACATATATATATATATATATATATATATATATATATATATATTTATAGTTCATACACTTCTACATAGTATAATAGCCGCTAATTCAATTGCCGGCTTTTGTGAAAATGCAGAACCCGACATGAAATGACACTTGGTGTACATAGGGTTAACCATGTCTTTTCATGTCCTTTGCTATCTGATTTGCACAAACAATTACATCAGTCTATGTGTGCAAAATTTCACACCTGTAGGGGTTAAAGGTGTAAATTCGTAGCAAAAAAGTCCGTTTTTTTTACAACGAATTTACACCTTTAATTAACCCCTACAGGTGTGAAATTTTGCACACAGACTGATGTAATTGTTTGTGCAAATCAGATAGCAAAGGACATGAAAAGACATGGTTAACCCTATGTACACCAAGTGTCATTTCATGTCGGGTGCTTCTGTCTTTTCACAGAAGCCGGCTTTACCCGGCAATTGAATCAGAGTCTATTTTACTATGTAGAAGTGTATAAACTATAAATATATGTATATATATATATATATGTCACAATGACATATATATATATATATATATATATATATATATATATATATGTATTCTATGTGTGTATATTTAGTGTTTACAAGGAAATAATGGTTTTTTTTAGTTGCGATATTTTGTTCCCATAGACTTACATGGGACTTCCGGTATCGGAATCGGATATCGCCGATATTTAGTGATATCGGCGATACCATTCCGATCCGATATTTTTAGATATCGAGCAGTATCGCTCAACACTAATCCCAAGGCATAAACATATTTTTAACTATAGGTCTTGATCTTGCTGCCACTTTGATAAATCTACTGACCCAATAGTTTCTAGCTATGTCACAGTGAAAAAGGGCTCCCAGGGCAGAAACCTGTACTTTGAGGGTACTGGTGGAAAGACCCATATCTAACCCTTTTTGTAGAAACTCTAGAATCTGAGATATTGGGACTGATTCTCTAGCCGAAATTCCTGAGACCTGTAAGAATTTTCTCCAGGTCCTGGCATAGATTTTAGTTGTTACTTCCTTTCTACTCTTAAGAAGGGTATTAATCAATTCAGGAGAAGACCCCCTTATCTAACAATAGCGACCGCTCAAATTCCACGCCGTCAGATGCAGGCCAGCCACCTGAGGATGGTACACTGGACCCTGGGACAGGAGATCCGGAACGTGCGGTAGAATCCATGGGTCGGTTACTGACATGGTCCTGAGGCTCGAGAACCACGCTCTCTTGGGCCAAAAGGGTGCTACCAAGATCACTTTTGCTTTGTCTTTGCTTTCTGACTACCAGAGGAATCAGAGACAAGGGGGGGAAAGGCATAAGCTAGAGAAAATATCATTGTATTAGAAAGGCATCTACCGCCAGCGGATTTTCTCTGGGGTTTAGGGAGCAGAACTGTTCTACCTTCCGATTCCTTCTGGTGGCAAAAAGGTCTACGTTTGGTTGCCCCCATTTGTGTATGATCATATTGAAGATGACGCTCTTTAGTGACCATTGCCCCTGTCTTAGGAGGTGGCGGCTTAAAAAGTCTGCGGTAGTGTTTTCCTCTCCTTTTATATGTAATGCAGTTAAGGATAGACAATGTCTTTCTGCCAGATGGAACAGGCGCTCTGACACTTGCATGAGAGGACCAGATCGAGTGCCACCCTGGTGGTTGATATAGGCTACCGCAACCTGATTGTCGGACAAAATTCGCACGTGATGACCCTGTAGATAAATGAGGAGTCTTTTTACTGCCAATTCTACTGCTGTAAGCTCTTTCATGTTAGAGGACATGTCTATTTGATGATGTTGCCATAAGCCCTGAACTACAGAATCAGACATATGAGCCCCCCAACCAGTGGGACTAGCATCCGTGGTGACCACTCTGGTTATATTATACTCCCAGTGCACCCCTTTGGATAGATTACGATTATCCAGCCACCATTCTAGGGATTTAATTGTGGCCTGGGACAAAGTTAGTCGGCTCTCCAGGCGGTTTCCTAGACTCTTATCATAACACAAGACTTCAGCCTGTAAAGTCCTGGCATGAAACCGTGCCCATTGCACCGCAGGGATGCAGGAAGAAAGAGAGCCCAACAAGGACATGGCTTTCCTAAGAGACATGGTGGGGTTATTGGAAGCATTTAGGACCTGGTAGTGCAGGCGTATCAGTTTGTCGGGTGGAAGTCGGCATTCTTGCTTTTGGGAATCTAAGGTTAGGCCCAAAAACTGTTGTACTTGGATCGGCTGCAATCGAGACTTTGCAATATTAAGTAGCCACCCCAACTGTTATAGAACAGATATTGCTTTATTTAACTGTTCCTGACAATGGTCCGCTGTTTTGCCTATAATCAGGAAGTCATCGAGGTAGGGAATTATCAAGATATTAGATTCTGGCAGGTGGGCCATCACTTCTGCTACGACTTTTGTAAATACTCGAGGGGCAACTACAAGACCGAATGGTAGGGCCTTATATTGAAAATGTTGCAGCGAGCCTTTTAGCCAAACTGCTACTCTAAGGAAACGCTGATGGGTTACATGGATGGGGACATGGTAATAGGCGTCTTTTAAGTCCAATACCACCATGAAACAGTTTTTAAACAATAATTTTATTGTGGAATTGACTGTTTCCATTTTAAACGGTCGTATAACCAGGAATCTGTTTAAGGCTTTTAAATTAACCCCTTCCCGACCTTTGACACAGCGTATGCGTCATGAAAGTCGGTGCCATTCCGACCTATGACGCATACCCTGCGTCATGAAAGGATCTCGTCCCTGCGGGCCGGGAGACCGGGGTCACTCAAAGGTCACCCGACCCGCAGTTACAGGACCCTTTGTGCTTCACCACAGGGGGGTTGGCTTAACCCCCCCGTGGCCACGATCGCTCTGATTGGCTGTTAAAAGTGAAACAGCCAATCAGAGCAATCTGTAATATTTCACCAATTTAATTGGTGAAATATTACAATCCAGCCATGGCCGATGCTGCAATAGCATCTGCCATGGCTGGACACCGAGCACTGACCCCCCCACACCGAGTCACGGCGGCGATCGGCCGCCGCCACCGAAAGATGGCAGCGATCGGTCACCGCCGTCACTATCTGCTCCCCTCCTCCTTTGCTCCGGTGCCCCCACCTTCCGATCCCCCCCCCTAACCTTCCGACCACCCTACTCACCTCTCCCGATCCACCGATGTCCCTGGATCGGTCCCGGCGTCCGCCCGGGCCTCTTCATGGGCGCCGCCATCTTGGAAAAGGGCGGGCGCATGCGCAGTGCGCCCGCCGGCCGGCGCATGCGCAGTGCGCCCCCCAGTGTCCAAAAATTTATTTTGATCACTGTGATAAACTGTCACAGTGATCAAAATAAAAAAAAGTAAATGAACCCCCCCTTTATCATAGGTAGGGACAAATAAAAAAAATAAAGATTTTTTTTTTTTTTTTCCTATTAGGCCCGTGCACACGTTGCGGATTTTGCTGCGGATCCGCGGCGTATTTTGCTGCGGATCCGCGGCTGATTTCGCTGCTGATCCGCAGCGGATTTAGCTGCGGATCCACGGCGGATTTCGCTGCTGATCCGCGGCGGATTTCGCTGCGGATCCGCAACTGATTTCGCTGCGGATCCGCGACTGATTTCGCTGCCGATCCGCGACTGATTTCGCTGCGTATCCGCAGCGGATTTTGCTGCTGATCCGCAGCGGATTTCGCTGCAGATCCGCGGCGGATTTCGCTGCTGATCCGCGGCTGATTTTGCTGCTAATCCGCGGCTGATTTCGCTGCGGATCCGCGACTGATTTCGCTGCAGATCCGCGACTGATTTCGCTGCGAATCCGCAGCGGATTTTGCTGCTGATCCGCGGCGGATTTCGCTGCTGATCCGCGGCTGATCCGCGACTGATTTCGCTGCGTATCCGCAGCGGATTTTGCTGCTGATCCGCAGCGGATTTCGCTGCGGATCCACGGCTGATTTCGCTGTGATCCGCGGCTGATTTCGCTGCTGATCTCGCTGCTGATCCGCGGCGGATTTCGCTGCTGATCCGCGGCGGATTTCGCTGCGGATTTCGCTGCTGATCCGCGGCGGATCCGCGGCTGATTTCGCTGCTGATTCGCGGCGGATGTCGCTGCTGATCCGCGGCGGATCCGCGGCTGATTTCGCTGCGATTCGCGGCGGATTTTGCTGCTGATTCGCGGCGGATTTCGCTGCTGATCCCCGACTGATTTTGCTGCTGATTCGCTGCGAATCCGCAGCGGATTTCGCTGCTGATCCGCGGCTGATTTCGCTGCTGATCCGCTGCTGATTTCGCTGCTGATCCGCGGCGGATTTCGCTGCTTTTTCGCGGCGGATTTCGCTGCTGATCCGCGGCTGATTTCGCTGCTGATCCGCGGCTGATTTCGCTGCGGATCCGCGGCTAATTTTGCTGCTGATCCACGGCGGATTTCGCTGCTGATCCGCGACTGATTTTGCTGCTGATCGCTGCGGATCCGCAGCGGATTTCGCTGCTGATCCGCGGCTGATTTCGCTACTGATCCGCGGCTGATTTCGCTGCTGATCCGCAGCTGATTTCGCTGCTGATCCGCGGCTGATTTCGCTGCTGATCCGCGGCGGATTTCGTTGCTGATTCGCTGCAGATCCGCAGCGGATTTTGCTGCGGATCCGCGGCTGATTATCTGCTGATTCATCTGCGCTAGCGGGTATAGCATAACGCGATCGCGTTATGCTATACCGTTACCAGCCGGTCACCGCTACGTGTTGAACGGGCTGGTAAAACGCAATATGAACCCAGCCTTAGGGTTAGAACTAGGGTTAGGGTTAGCATTAGGGTTAAGGTTAGAATTACGGTTAGGGTTGGAATTTGGGTTAGGGTTGGAATTAGGGTTAGGGTTGGAATTAGGGTTAGGGTTGGAATTAGGGTTAGGCTTGTAGTTAGGTTTATGGTTAGAGTTGGATTAGGGTTAGGGGTGTGTTGGGGTTAGGGTTATGATTAGGGTTTGTATTAGGGTTAGGTGTGTGTAGGGGTTAGGGTTGGGGTTAGGGGTGTGTTGGGGTTAGGGTTGGAGTTAGAATTGAGGGGTTTCCACTATTTAGGCACATCAGGGGGTCTCCATACGCGACATGGAGCCACCATTGATTCCTGCAAATTTTGCGTTCAAAAAGTCAAACAGTGCTCCCTTTATTCCAAGCCCCGACGTATGCCCAAACAGTGGTTTATCCCCACATATGAGGTATCAGCGTACTCGGAAAAATTGCACAACAACTTTGGGGGTTCTAATTTCTCCTGTTAACATTGGGAAAAAAAATTGGGGACTAAAAATTATTTTTGTGGAAAAAAAATGATTTTATATTTTCACGGCTCTGCGTTATAAACTTCTGTGAAGGACTTGGAGATTCAAAGTGCTTATCACACATCTATAGGAGTTCCTTGGGGGATCTAGTTTCCAAAATGGGGTCACTTGTGGGGAGTTTCTACTGTTTAGGCACATCAGGGACTCTGCAAACGTAACATGACGCCTGAAGACCATTCCATCAAGTGGGCATTTCAAAACGTCGCTACTTCCCATCCGAGCCCCGACGTGTGCCCATACAGTAGTTTTCTCCCACATATGGGATATCAGCATACTCAGGACAAATTGGACAACAACTTTTGGGTCTAATTTCTCATGTTACCCTTGGGAAAATAAAAAAATTGGGGACTAAAAGATCCTGATTGTGGAAAAAATATGATTTTTTTTATTTTCATGCCCGGGCGTTATAAACTTCTGTGTAGCCCTTGGGGGTTCAAAGTGCTCACCACACATCTAGATAAGTTCTTTGCCGGGTCTAGTTTCCAAAATGGGGTCACTTGTGGGGAGTTTCTACTGTTTAGGCACATCAGGGGCTCTGCAAACGTAACAAGATACCCGCAGACCATTCCATCAAGTCGGCATTTCAAAGCGTCACTACATCCCTTCCGAGCCCTGACGTGTGCCCAAACAGTGGTTCCCCTCACATATGGGTACTAGCGTACTCAGGAGAAACTGGACAACAACTTTTGAGGTCCAATTTCTCCTGTAACCATTGTGAAAATAAAAAACAGTGGGCTAAAAAATCATTTTTTGAGAAAAAAAAATGATTTTTTATTTTCGCGGCTCTGCGTTATAAACTTCTGTGAAGCACCTGGGGGTTCAAAGTGCTCACTATGCATCTAGATAAGTTCCTTAGGGCGTCTAGTTTCCAAAATGGGGTCACTTGTGGGGGAGCTCCAATGTTTAGGCACACAGGAACTCTCCAAATGCGACATGGCAACCGCTAAATATTCCAGCATATTTTCCATTCAAAAAGTCAAATGGCGCTCCTTCCTTTCTGAGCCCTGCAGTGCGCCCAAACAGTGGTTTATGACCACATATGAGGTATCTGTGTACTCAGGAGAAATTGCCCAACAAATTTTAGGATCCAATTTATACTGTTGCCCATGTGAAAATGAAAAAAACTGAGGCTAAAAGAAAATTTTGTGAAAAAAAAGTACTTTCTTTTTTTTACGGATCAATTTGTGAAGCACCTGGGGGTTCAAAGTGCTCACTATGCATCTAGATAAGTTCCTTAGGGGGTCTAGTTTCCAAAATGGGGTCACTTGTGGGGGAGCTCCAATGTTTAGGCACACAGGGACTCTCCAAATGCGACATAGCAACCACTAAATATTCCAGCATATTTTCCATTCAAAAAGTCAAATGGCGCTCCTTCCCTTCTGAGCCCTGCCGTGCGCCCAAACAGTGGTTTATGACCACATATGAGGTATCTGTGTACTCAGGAGAAATTGCCCAACAAATTTTAGGATCCAATTTATACTGTTGCCCATGTGAAAATGAAAATAACTGAGGCTAAAAGAAAATTTTTGTGAAAAAAAAGTACTTTCTTTTATTTACGGATCAATTTGTGAAGCACCTGGGAGTTCAAAGTGCTCACTATGCATCTAGATAAGTTCCTTAGGGGGTCTAGTTTCCAAAATGGGGTCACTTGTGGGGGAGCTCCAATGTTTAGGCACACAGGGACTCTCCAAATGCGACATGGCAACCGCTAAATATTCCAGCATATTTTCTATTCAAAAAGTCAAATGGCGCTCCTTCCCTTCTGAGCCCTGCCGTGCGCCCAAGCAGTGGTTTATGACCACATATGAGGTATCTGTGTACTCAGGAGAAATTGCCCAACAAATTTTAGGATCCAATTTATACTGTTGCCCATGTGAAAATGAAAAAACTGAGGCTAAAAGAAATTTTTTTTGAAAAAAAGTACTTTCTTTTTTTTACAGATCAATTTGTGAAGCACCTGGGGTTCAAAGTGATCACTATGCATCTAGATAAGTTCCTTAGGGGTCTAGTTTCCAAAATGGGGTCACTTGTGGGGGAGCTCCAATGTTTAGGCACACAGGAACTCTCCAAATGCGACATGGCAACCGCTAAATATTCCAGCATATTTTCCATTCAAAAAGTCAAATGGCGCTCCTTCCCTTCTGAGCCCTGCCGTGCGCCCATACAGTGGTTTATGACCACATATGAGGTATCTGTGTACTCAGGAGAAATTGCCCAACAAATTTTAGGATCCATTTTATCCTGATGCCCATGTAAAAATGAAAAAATTGATGCTAAAAGAAAATTTTTGTTGGAAAAATTAAAATGTCCATTTTTTCCTTCCACGTTGCTTTAGTTCCTGTGTCGCACCTGAAGGGTTAATAATCTTCTTGAATGTAGTTTTGAGTAGCTTGAGGGGTGCAGTTTTTATAAAGGTGTCACTTTTGGGTATTTTCTGTCATATAGACCCCTCAAAGTGACTTCAAATGTGAGGTGGTCCCTAAAAAAAATGGTTTTGTAAATTTTGCTGTAAAAATGAGAAATCGCTGGTCAACTTTTAACCCTTATAACTTCCTAACAAAAAAAAATGTTGTTCCCAAAATTGTGCTGATGTAAAGTAGACATGTGGGAAATGTTATTTATTAACTATTTTGTGCCACATAAACTCTCTGGTTTAACAGAATAAAAATTAAAAATTTGAAAATTACAAAATTTTCTGAATTTTCGCCAAATTTCCATTTTTTTCACAAATAAACGCAAAAATTATCGACCTAAATTTACCACTAACATGAAGCCCAATATGTCACGAAAAAACAATCTCAGAATCGCTAGGATCCGTTGAAGTGTTCCTGAGTTATTACCTCATAAAGGGACACTGGTCAGAATTGCAAAAAATGGCAAGGTCTTTGAGGTCAAAATAGGCTGGGTCTTGAAGGGTTAATTATCGTCCTGAAGGAGCCATCCGGCTTCAGAACTAAAAATAGAGGGGAGTGAAAGCCTCTACCCATTTCCATCGCAGGTACCTGCACCAGGACCCCTTTATGGCATAAATCCAAAATTTCTGCCTCCAGTACCGCCTGCTCTGCTGAAGAAGACCGGATGGGAGTAATCTTAAAGGTATCTCGAGGTAGCTCAGAAAATTCTAACATGAGTCCTGAAGCCACTAGGTTCAAAATCCAACTGCTGCTGGATATTCTGGACAGGCCGGGTAGAAGGACGATAATCTACCTCCCACCGGAGCTGCTAGTCATTTGGAAGTCTTCTTGGAATCTCGAGACGGGCCTCTGAACATGTATCCCGTACCTTTCCTCTTTCTATCGTCCCATGTGCCTCGCTCTCTGGACGACCTTCTGCGATTGAATCTCTTTCTGCCGAAGGGACGTCTATATGAGGGATTTGAAATACTGGGGAATTTCTTATCATCCCCTGCCTTTTCCAAGAGTTTGTCTAGGACAGGGCCAAACAAGTATTCGCCCTCACAAGGGATAGAACAGAGACGGGATCTGGCCTGAATGTCACCCGGCCAACATTTGAGCCATAGTGCCCTACGTGCTGCATTTGACAGTCCCGCAGCCCTGACGGCCATCCTTACAGAGTAGGTGGAAGAATCTGCCAAAAAAGCTGCTGCGTTTTGAATAATTGGAAGGGATTTTATCATGGACTCTCGGGAGGCACCTTCTTCCAACTGCGACTTTAGCTGATCTAACCAGACCATCACGGATCTAGCCATACAAGTGGCAGCCACTGCTGGTCTCAAAGCTCCCGCTGACATCTCCCAAGTACCTTTTAGAAAAGAGTCAGCTTTTTTGTCCAGCGGACCTTTTAGGCTCCCCATGTCCTCAAAGGGTATGGAGGATTTTTTGGAGGCCTTAGCTACCGCAGCATCTAGTTTTGGGGCTTTGTCCCATTTTTTCTACCGCTGGATCTTCAAAGGGGTATCTGCGCTTGAATGTCGGGGCAACTGAACCCCTTTTCTCGGGCTTTTTCCATTCCTTATTAATCAGATTTTGAATTGAATTATTTAAGGGAAAAGACCTACGTTTTTTCGGGTAATCCCTTGAACATAAAGTCCTGGACAGACCGCTCAGGCCTCGAGTCTTCAATCCCCATGGTGGATCTAATTGCCCTGACCAGTCTATCCATCTAATCTAGGGGAAAACAAAATCTGGTAGACTCCTCTTCCGACGAGGAAGATGAGTGCGAAGGAGATGATGAAGTGGACCTCAGCGAATCTTCGCCTCTGTTAGGCCTGGCTGGGGAATCTGAGTCCGAGACCCTTGAACCCCTTTTTGACCTAGATGATTCTCCTTGAGAAATGGCTTTCATCTCTGTCCTAATCAAATCCCTCAGGTTTGAAGTAAAGTCTGGAGTTTCTTCAGCTACCTGTAGGGAGTGCGGGGAAGATCTGTAAGGCATTGCCCTGCATCAAACAGGGACTAATGATCGCCCCCATATCTCTGTCTCCTACTGTCTGCTGAACACAAGGTTGACACAACCTTTTAGGGTAGGCATCAGGCAGGGACTGACCGCAGAGGGCACATTCCCTATGCTTAGTTTTCCCTGCACACTTTTTTCCCTGATAAAAGGAAACACAAGGGAGGAATAAACTGCATCATCGGGTATACTTTCACGGAGATCCTCTTACCCGCTAGCAGCAATAGGTACCGGATCACGGGGGGGGACCAGGTGATGCCTCCACCGCTCTGGAGGAACCTCTACGGATGGACCCATGTCCTTTGGTCTTCATTTGCTGCGGCCTTGAGCGAGTCTCCTGCTCCATATGCAGGCCCTGCGGGAGCTTCTGACCCCTCCATGCTGGATCAGAAGCGTCTGTGCAGCAGGGCAGGCCCCTTTTATCCCCGGATATCCGGTACAGCAGCGTCAAATGCCAGCGGTTCGCCCCTCCCCCCTGGTCTAACCCACCTCCCCCCTAATGCAGCGCCCGTGCCCCCAACGCCCGCTGACCTAACCGCTCCGTGTATCGGAGTCGGCTGTGACATCCAGCAGCGCAGGGGAGAAAAAACGCCGGCCGGCTCCTGACTTCCAGTCCGGCGCCTCAAGCCACGCCCCCCGCCACACCCACATCACCGGAAGATCGCAGGTGCGCGCTGGGGGAGACGCAGAGGCGCCGAACCAGGCCGGAGATCCCCCGAAGCTCCCACCTGCGCCGATTTCATGCCGGACAGCCGGCCGGGCAGTACAGCACGTTTAGCCGCCCAGGGGGGGGGGGGGGAACGAGTATCCAGGAGGGGATGGCCATACTTACCTGCTACGCTGGCCAGAAGACGGGATCCTCCGGACACCACTCCCTGCTGCTCCGCACACTGCCGTGGAGCCCTGCCCGGGCCCACCGTGGCGCTCCAGGGGTCCCCGCACCAGGTCGAGGTAGGAGACCACTCGCTACCTGAGTCGACCGGTCAGCCTGGGAAAACGAGGAAGATTCTTCATCTGTAGGATTTCTGTCCTCCAGGAACAGGAAACCAACTGATGCATGGGAGAGGTGCCGCCCTTATGTATCTGTAGGTTTCCTGTTCCTGAAGGGCGGATCCCCTCTCTCGTTGGGTGCTGTCATGTGCTTCGAATAAATCAATGTAACATTGTTTGTATAAATACAGTATAGAACAGACTAAATATATACTTACAAGTATGAACGGGTATTACACTTCCGCAGTTCATGGATTAGCGATCATCTCATTGTTCGATATCGATGGAATGGGAATATTTTCTTTTTCAAATTGAAATTTTCTGCCACTAGTTTAGCAACTGTAAATAAAATATAACTATTAGTTATCCCAGAAATGATATCTACATTTTTTATTCTTGAGGCTCCTGCTTAGTGGCTCGTCCAAACAATGAAAGCAATTTTTACCATCCACATTTTGTGTCTCCCTTTTTCCACATAGATTGTAGCTTGCGAGCAGCAGGGCCCTCATTCCTCTTGGTATCTACTTTGATCTGTGCTTATTGTTATGCTGTAATGTCTATTGTCTGTACAAGTCCACTCTATAATGTAAAGTGCTGCGGAATATGTTGGCGCTATAGAAATAAATTATATTATTATTAGTGAATTTCCTCATCTTTTAGGAGCTTCAGGTACCGGTGGGATTACAGGATTATAGACAGCTTTTACGAACTTGACATCTGAATCCTGATGTTCAGTTGGATCAGGATCAACCCTGTTTTCCGTCTTATAGGCCTCTTGAAGCAACTCAGTATCTGTATGAGAAAATGTATTTAGTTTTGTGTCTAGTTACACAGGATTAAATCAGATGATATACATATAGGTATCTTGCCTGTGACAGACTGATGAAAATTAGACGTTTGCGGGTTGTTAGCCGAGTTATTATTCTCTGATGATTTCGAAGATATCGAATCAAAGGCTTCATAATTCTGAGTATTGAACATATTGTCATAGGAGGAGTCAGGAGCCATACACTCTTCTTAAATAAGAAAGAATGAAATAATATAATTATTATATAAAACACTGACTTAAGCAGAATGAGACAATACTCCGTACTGTTATGACTTGGTAACTGAGAAGGACAGGAACAAAACAGCAAGGCAGCTGAACACCTGAGAGGTTGTAAACTAATGGGTTGCAGATCCGTAAACTAACCGCACAATTAGAAGCAGCTGTGGAGCGTTCCTACGTTGGTCCTAGACGCCTCGGCACAGCCAGAGAGCTAGCTACACCTAAAGATAGAAACAGGAAAGCTAACTGCCCGGAGTAGAGCCCCAAAGGAATAGGCATCCCCAAAACATATAGTGACTGTTAGACAAGACGAAACACAAACGCTGGCAGAAAATAGAGTGAGCAAATGCTGGGGCCAAACACTGCCTAAATAGGACAGGACAGAATACTATCTGCAACCCAGCAAAACGTCAACAACTCTGATTTCAAAAATGCTGAGATCACACGATCTCGCCACCCACTAAATCAGATCTCAGTGTGAACAAGGCTAACCCACAACCACTCAAAAAGCAGGGAAGAGCAATTGAACAAATAACAGTGGCTACTGAAAAACAGAGAGTAGCACAGGCCCCAGGAGGGGACCAGGCTAACCTCCACAAAGGTGCAGACAAAAATGGAAATAGCAAACACAATAGAAACAAGCAAAAAATATCGTATCTGAAGGTAGCAGACGAAGGAGAGACACCAGCAGACTTCCAAATGAACCAGGAAACAATAATTGATCACCGGCGAGGATCATGGGAAGGCAGCTCCCTTATATCAGCCCAGTCAGTGACTCCTGATGGCCATTCATCACTGGCAGGTGAGGAGGCCCTGTCATTAGATACAGCCTCAGTACCATCAGCAACCACCAGAGGGAGCCTCAGCTCAGAAAATGTCTCCAACACATTCACAACACCATACATTATATTTGGTATAATACCTGCCTAATTGTGTGGCTGTAAGAAAGTTATCGTATTGGTTGCAGGAATATTGGGACTCCATCTTAAATAAAAAGGCAAAAGTATTAACTATATGTAGATCTTGCAAAGGTGCAGCTTATTACTATTTCATAAATACTACTATATCTAGACATTGCAAAGATTCTGCTTATTACTAGATCATAAATATTATTATACAAGCCTTGATAATATTAGTCAAGTATTGCAAAGGTATGGCTTATTACTATATCATAAATTTTACTATATCTAGGCATTGCAAAGATTCAACTTATTTCTACATTCAGCAATAAATATTACTATATAATAAAAATTACACATAAAGTCCTTTATCATAAATGCCCATAACTGAGGCTGCACTTGCTTTTCATAGCAGATTATTCCACAATCTTTTGCTAGAGACTACTTGCAAAAAAATAATTTGAAGTGACATAAACATTAGTTAATAAAAAACAAATTTTATTAATCATAAATTTAAAAACAGAAAATTCACTATTTTACAGGAAATAATACCGAAAAATGGAAGTTTAATAGGAGTCACAAAAAGGCTTTGGAACAACAGTACCTGGTGGGAATAGCTGTCAAGATACAACTTGTGCTTGCTTTTTATTTTTTGTTATTGAAGAAGATTCTCATTTCATGAAATAAAGTGCCAAGTGCAATATATATAAAAAAAGTATATTTTTCTGAAAAGAGACAGATTGATGTAATCAGAAGAAAAATATTCCCTATTACAATAAAGTGCCAAGTGTCATTTTTGTTATATCAAAAAATTCAAATTTTGTCAATAGACTCAAATTGAGCATCATAAAAAAAATTACTGAACCACTAAGTGGCAATATTCATATCCTCCAGATATGTCCAAATACACCTCATGGACATGCAATTCATAAACAAGACACAAGGTGGCAGCATTCTGTTAGGGTCTGCGGAACGCACCAAATATATGAGGTAGAGAGGTGCGTTCGCAGCCCGGGGTCCACCGTGCAAGTGGAACCTGCTGCTAGTAAAATGGCGCAAGACGCAAACTCTGTTATCCCGCAGAGTCGCCAAAATAAACACCGCAATGCGCTGTGGCAATATATGCAAACTCTGTTATTTCACAGAGCCGCTAGAAGGAGTGCCGCAGCGCTATATGGCGATTTGTGCGAACTCACTAAACACAACTGAGTCGCAAAATAAACACGCTAGGGCGCTGTCTAGCGTTGAAAGCGAACCCTGTTACGTCACAGGGCCGCTGAGAAAAAGTTCTGTGTCCTGTCAGGCTCTCAGGTACACAGTTAAGTGCTAAGCGTACATAAAGCGTGATCATGTGCTAATGTCCTCGCGGGAGTCACCCGCAATCTATGGCGTCTGAACGCCAGACCCTGAATACGGCAATCAATACGGTAATAAACCGATGAAATGTTTACCTGAAATCTCCGGTGCATTGAAGAGAAGTGTCACTTCCTCAAGACTCCCTGGCTTCCTAGCCCCTACGCACGTTTCACCCAGCTTCTTCTGGGGGCATGTCCTGCATTAAGGTGTGTGCATGTATATATACAAGGTCTGGCCAATAAGGGAAGCCTTGTAGTGACCTGAACTAGTTACTAGGCTGTAATTGTGCCTCCCCTCCAATAGCAAAAAATTCCAATCACTGACATCAGCAGTTGCTATGTGGCATGCTAAAACAAAAAACACTCCTCAGCCAATAGAAAAATTCCAAATCGCTGACATCACTAGTTGCTATGTACCATGGAAAACAGCGGTGTTCAGCTTGTCGGGTTGTAGGATCGCTACTTCCAATAGGTGGCGCTATAGAGTACAAGTCCTCTTTGTTTGAAGAGGCAATTTGCAGCTTGTCGGGTATAATTTCACATATTAGGGACTCATTTCATGTTAGGAGAGACAGTAGCATCCATTGTAGTATATTAACTTCATACAATAGATATAAAAATGCAAAGTGGCACTGCAGATAAAATCATGATGTATATTCAACTCTGCACTAAAGCACTGCAGATGTATGTTGAAGTCTAAAGTGTGATGTGACAGAGGCATACCCCACTAAAGTAAAGCTCTATATTATAGCACTGCACATGCAACTCTCAATGCATGTAAACATCTGAATTATTATGCTTCTATTAGCTACATATTCTGTCCATACAATTTTATCTTCAGTTGCAAAAATAGCTCCTTAATTATGAAGTGGCATGGAAAAAATAAAAATAATTTTTTTTTTTGGATAAGCAAAAAAAAAAAAAAAAAAAAAACAGAAAACATACTGTTACCATAAGATATATAATGCCCTTCCTATAATCCAAAAGCGTGGTCATCCTCTGGTACTTCGACTGAGGAACACATCTATAAAATAGCTCAGGCAGTCACGATCAAGCCCCATAGTGTCTCACACCTGTTAACCCTATTGGTACAGGGCAGAATACCGGGTGCATACTGATCAGTAGCTGTCCATGCTATGTGTCACACGGTCAGGAGACGCGCACCACAAGGTCGACTTTCTTTGGGATCTGGAAGAGGTTTATGACAATTAGACATAAACAAATGAATAATTGAATCGATAATAAATAAGTGAACAGTTATATGCCTTTATGAAAAGGATTGATATAATATATATATAAATCTAGTGTGATACATTATTAATGCTCAAAGGTGCAAAAGCAATTGTGACTATTGTAAGGAGCAGAAGAGAAAAAAAACAAAAAAACAACACTATATCAATCTATGTTATCTTTCCATCAGAAGAAGACAAATTGCATATGCAAATGGGCTATGACCATTTCTAGACATCACCCCACAGCATGTAGTCCCACAGATACACCCCGAGATCACAAACAGCCTCTTCCCATCAATCTGCTTATAGAGTGCAAGTGAAAATTTTCAAAGAGATTTTTTCCAAAAAATTTTTTGTTCAGCGAAATCCATTTATTAACTTATTCATAGTTTTCTTCTTCTTGTCTTTTTCTCCTCAGACTAAATGGATAGGCCTCCGCAGACGTCACCAAACACCAGGTAAATATACAGACACTATTGGAAATATTAAAAATAAAAAATTAAAATGACAATTTAAAAACAGGTTAAAAATTACGTCAAAAAACTTCTCAAGAGATCTGCTTTTAATATTAGAATTTTTTCATAAGCCCCAAATCCTAACCCATACTCAAATTTCTCACAGAAAGGCTCCAAAGCCGAAGCTTTCGTTAAGGCCTTGTGGAGCTAGAGATCCAAGTTGGAATATCCACCAACATTCTTTTTTTGCTAACATTTTCCCCAAATCTCCTCCTCTTGATCCCAGACTAATTAGATCTATTCCTCTTAATTTGAGTAAACTATCATTACACTGATGATATTTCTTGAAGTGTCGGGGGAGTTTTTTTAAATCTGCCTCATTGTCATATTTTTGGCTTTTTCTATAAGACAGTTTTCTCTTGTTCTTATTTTTAATTCCCTACTAGTGAGCCCTATGTATATCTTAGCACATGGACATTCTGCTTGATAAATAACTCCCTTGGAGCTACATGTAATATATTTCCTTATCTCGCATGTTTTGGAGCCATTGTGATTTTTGAATTTTTTACATTTGGTAAGATTGGCACAAGCTTTGCAAAGACCACATGGGTAAAAGCCATCTCTTTGTTACATTTTTTTCTTATTTGTTGGATTTGGTTCAAAGTGGCTATGGACCAATCGGTCTCTCAAATTTTTAGATCGTCTGGCCACTATTGATGGGGTGGGATTAACCCCTTAACGACCGCCGATACGCCTTTTAACGGCGGTCATTAAGGGTACTTAAACCACAGCGCTGTTAATTAACGGCGCTGTGGAAAAAGTGAATAGCGCCCCCCACAGTTGGATTTTCTCCGGGGTCTCAGCTACCGGGGGTAGCCGAGACCCCAGAGAACATGAATCGGGTCGGTTTTTACCGACCCCGGTGTTGCGATCGCCGTTATTAACCCTGTAACGGCGATCGCAAGAAAAAAAAAATGATGTGCCATTTAATTTCTCTCTCCTCTGATGTTATCGGACATCAGAGGAGAGAGAAATAGGGTCCCCGATCCCCCCTTTGTGGCACCTGGTGGTCTTAGAGCCCTCCTGTGTCCCCTGGTGCCGCCGCAATGCTCCAAAATGGCGGGCGTATGCGTAGTGCGCCCGCCGCGAGGTGTCGGAGGGTTGGGCGATTTTCTCTGGGGCAGCCGAGACCCCAGAGAACATAATAAGGGTCCCCCGCAGTCACCACTCTTGCGATCGCCATATAACGGCGATCGCAAAAGAAAAATCACAGCCGCGATCCTGCCTGTAATTTCTCTCTCCTCTGATGTGATCGCACATCAAAGAGGAGAGAAATAGGGTCCCTGGGAACCCCGATCCCCCCCTGTACCTTCTGGTGTCCCCTCTGTGTCCTCCGATCCTCCCCTGTCCTCCGATCCTCGGCATCTTCTTCCTGTAAAAAAAAAATGGCGGAAGATTCAAAAAATCATTCATTCATTCTCTAAAAGTACATTTTGATCACTGTGATAAACTATCACAGTGATCAAAATAAAAAAAACAGTACATAAACCCCCCCTATATCACCCCTTAGTTAGGGACATATAATAAAATAAAGACATTTTATTTATTTTCATTTTTCCATTAGGGTTAGGGTTAGGGCTAGGATTAGGGTTATAATTAGGGTTAGGGCTAGGGTTAGGGTTATAATTAGGGTTAGGGTTGGAATTAGGGTTAGGGTTAGGCTGGGTTTATACTGTGTTATGGCAGTCTGTTAGACGGACTGCGTTACACCGCCGTATAACGCCATGTAACGCAGTCCGTTAACGCTGCCATTCATCCCCATTTGAGGGCGCATCGCAACGCATGCCATAAAGCGGCATGCGTTCACCATGTGCCATTATTCAGTGACGGAGCCTCGGACACGGCCTGCAGCATCTGGGCTCCGTCACCGCTAGCGCAGATGATTCATTTGTGCTAGCACACTGCGCTAGCGGGTATAGCATAACGCGATCACGTTATGCTATACCGTTACAGCCCATCAACGCTATGTGTTGAACGGGCTGGTAAAACGTAATATGAACCTAGCCATAGGGTTAGGGTTATATTTAGGGTTAGGGTTGGGATTAGAGTTAGGATTAGGGTTAGGGTTGGGATTAGGGTTAGGGGTGTGTTGGGGTTAGGGTTGGAGCTAGAAATGGTGTCATTTGTGGGGGGTTTCAACTGTTTAGGCGCAACAGGGGCTCTCCAAACGCGACATGGTGTCCAATCTCAATTCCAGCCAATTTTGGTTTGAAAAAGTCAAACGGCGCTCCTTCCCTTCCAAGCCCTGCCGTGCGCCCAAACAGTGTCCCCCCCACATATGGGGTATCAGCATACTCAGGACAAATTGGACAACAACTTTTGTGGTCTAATTTCTCCTGTTACCCTTGGGAAAATAAAAAATTGGGGACTCAAACGATCCGGTTTGTGGAAAAAATATGATTTTTTATTTTCACGCCCGTACGTTATAAACTTCTGTGAAGCACTTGGGGGTTCAAAGTTCTCACCACACATCTAGATAATTTCCTTAGGGGGTCTAGTTCCAAAATGGGGTCACTTGTGGGGGGTTTCCACTGTTTAGACACATCAGGGTCTCTACAAACGCGACATGGCGTCCAGCCAATTCTACTTTGAAAAAGTCAAACGGCACTCCTTCCCTTCTAAGCTCTGCCATGCACCCAAACAGTGGTTTACCCCCACATATGGGGTATCAGCATGCTCAGGACAAATTGCACAAAAACTTTTGGGGCCTTGTTACCCTTGGGAAAATAAAAATTGGGGTGAAAAGATCATTTTTGTGGAAAAAATATGATTTTTTATTTTCACGGCTCTACATTATAAACTTCTGTGAAGCACTTCGAGGTTCAAAGTGCTCACCACACATCTAGATAAGTTCCTTAAGGGGTCTAGTTTCCAAAATTGGGTCACTTATTGGGGGTTTACACTGTTTAGGCACATCAGGGGCTCTCTAAACGCGACATGGCGTCCAGCCAATTCTACTTTGAAAAAGTCAAACGGCGCTCCTTCCCTTGCGACCTCTGCCGTGTGCCCAAAAAGTGGTTTACCCCCACATATGGGGTATCGGCGTATTCAGCAGAAATTGCACAACAAATTTTGTGGTTCATTTTTTCTTTTAACGCTTGAGAAAATAAAAAATTGGTTCCGAAGTAAAGCTTTTGCAAAAAAAGTTAAATGTTAATTTTTTCCTTCCACATTGCTTCAGTTCCTGTGAAGCAAGTAAAGGGTTAATAAACTTCTTGAATGTGGTTTTGAGCACCTTGAGGGGTGCAGTTTTTAGAATGGTGTCACTTTTGGGTATTTTCTATCATATAGACCCTCAAAGTGACTTCAAATGTGATGTGGTCCCTAAAAAAAAATAGTGTTGTAAAAATGAGAAATCGCTGGTCAAATTTTAACCCTTATAACTTCGTAACAAAAAAAAATTTTGTTACCAAAATTGTGCTGATGTAAAGTAGACATGTGGGAAATGTTATTTATTAAGAAATTTGTGTGACATATCTCTCTGATTTAAGGGCATAAAAATTTAAAGTTTGAAAATTGCTAAATTCTCTAAATTTTCACCATATTTCTGTTTTTTTCATAAATAAAGCAAGTCATATAAAAAATTTTTTGCCACTAACGTGAAGTACAATATGTCACAAAAAAACAATCTCAGAATCAGTAGGATCCGTTAAAGCGTTCCAGAGTTATAACCTCAAAAAGTGACAGTGGTCAGAATTGTAAAAATTGGCCCAGTCATTAAGCTGCAAATTGGCTCTGTCACTAAGGGGTTAAGGATCTTCTTCAAGACGGGATCAGTAAATAATATACTCCAATGGCGAGTTATAATTTGTCTAAATTCACCCCATTGGGAATGAAAGTCAGTAATCAGACGTACCTCATTTTCCATGGTCTTTGTTTCTCCATTCTCCTCGTTTTTGTATAATAAGTAGTTCCTTGTGGTGTGTTTTGCTATTTGGAATCCCTTTTTAATCATTCGGTGGCTGTATCCTGTATCTTTGAAGCGTGCTGACAACTCTCTAGATTCTACAAAGAAGTCCTTCTCTTCTGAGCAAATTCTTTTTAGTCGCAAAAACTGACCAACTGGAATTCCCTTAATTGTCACTTCGGGTGTGAGGAAGTGGCATCTAAAAGTGAATTGGCTGCAGTTGGTTTTCGAAATATCGTAGTAGTCAGATGTCCATCCAAATCTTTTGAAATTGATAGATCCAAAAATTCAATCTTATCACCATATTTGAACGTCAATTTAATGATGTAATTATTAGTGTTCAATTCCTCCATTAGTTTTTCCAATTCTTCCACTGACCCTTCAAAAATACAGTAAATAGGACATCATCTATATAACGAGTCCACTTCTGGACTTTGTCAATTCCAGAAATGGACTCGCTATGGAAAATTTCTCTTTCCCAATATCCCAAGAATAGGTTTGCGTACGAGGGGGCACAAGCCGCCCCCATAGCTGTACCTTGCTGTTGTTTATATTTCTTTTTATTAAAGATGAATACATTATGGGTCAGGATGAAGTCTATCAAAACCATGAGAAGATCAGCCATTGGTTTTTCAACATTGCTAGACTCTAAAAACCATTCTACTGCTCTGAGACCATCTTCATGCCTAATTGAAGAATATATGGCTTCGATATCAGCTGTCACAAGTAACACATTTTCGCTCAAAACCATGTTATCAAGATGTCCCAATGCAGCTGTTGTATCCTTGATGTGTGAAGGTAATTCTGAGACAATCGGTTTCAGATAATGGTCTATTATCCTACATATGGTTTCACAAAGGCTATCATTCCCAGAGACTATTGGTCTGCCAGGGGGATTTTCTGCATTTTTGTGGATTTTAGGGATAAGATAAAATGTAGCCAATTTTGGATGCAGATTTTTGTACAGATCCAATAGTCTCTTGGGAATGATGCCTTCATCAAATTCCTGAGATAAAATTCTTACCAATTGCTCCTGGTATTTTTGTGAAGGATTGAAAGTCAGAACTTTGTAGCAATTTGCATCATTTAATAATTTAAGAGCTTGCTGTTCATACATGTGATGCGGCCAAATTACCATATTTCCACCTTTATCTGCGTTTTTGAACACAACATCTTCCCATTGTTCCATTTCTTTCAGAGCTTTTTTCTCACCCCAGCTTAGATTTAATTTATGTGAGAAGTTATTTCTCAAAGATTCTATTTCTTTACTTACTACCTTGGTAAAAACTTCAACCGCTGGTAGCAAGGATAGTGCTGGGAACTTTTTCGGAACAGGTACCAATTGTATGAGAAAAGAACTTACCTCACTTTCGTTTTCTTCCATCAAGGATTGCATTGTTTCCAATGCTTCTCTTTCTTCTCTGGTGGGGAACAATTCAAATAAATCCGTTTTATGGTGCAGCTTCTTTAAAACCAATTTTCTCGCAAATAAATGTATGTCTTTTATGGCTGAGAACGTGTTTATATAGGATGAAGGAGAGAAGGTTAGGCCTCTTTGTAAAACTGATATTTGATCAGTTGTCAGCTTGTGTGTTGATAGATTAATTAACTTTAGAGAATCCTCTCTGCGACTTTTGTTCGAGAACACTTCATAATTCCTTTTCTTTTGATACTGACAGGTTTTAGGTCTCTCGACTTCTCCTAAAGAGGCATTACTTTCTTCTTGGGAAGATAAAGATTGTATTGAAGAGCTTCTGGAAATATCCCTCTTCTTACTGATTTTTCTCAGTTGCCAACGGAAGATTTTTTGATTTTGGAAGTCATTCAAATCTATTTCATATTTTTTCTGTTTATCAGCACTAATACACTGTGCTCCAAATTATTATGCAAAAATTGTTTAGGAGTGATAAGGTAAGAATTTTTTTGTTTGTCAGTTAAACTCATTGATGGTGATGTGTGTCAGGGCTCTTTATATCACTGTAAGCAATTGCAGACACCTGTGCTAATTAGTTTGGCAGGTGTGTCCAATGAAAGGCAAGACTACTTAAGAAGGCTGTCCTGTTATGAATGTCCTAGAGATGGTTTCTGAGCAGAGGCTCCCTCTGGTGGTTACAGACAGTACTGAACCTTTCAGCGAGGAGTGGCAATCTGGGTTCACTGACTGGTCTGATATAAGGGAGGTTCCCTCCCTCGATGGTTGCCGGTGATCAATTGTTCTTGTCTCAATTGTGGTTCCTGGTTCATTTGGAAGTTTGCTAGAGTCTTGTCTGCATCTCCTGCTTTCAGATAAGATATTTTTTGCTTTTCTTTTTGTGCTTGCTTTTTGCATTGTTTTCTGCACTTTTGTGGAGGTCAGCCAGGTCCCCTCCTGGGGCCTGAGCTCCTCACAGTTTATCTACAGCCACTGTTATTTTCTCATTTGCTTTTTCCTGTTTTTTCAGCGGCTGCAGCTTGGTTTTGTTCACACTGAGATCTGATTTAGCGGGTGGCGAGATCGTGTGATCTCAGTATTTTTGTAATCAGAATTGTTGGATTTTGTAGGGTTTCTGGGTTGCAGAAAGTAATCTCTCCTTTCCTATCCTATTTAGTCAGCTTGTGGCCCCAGCGTTTGCTCAATCTATTTTCTGCCTATGTTTGTGTTTTCATCTTGTCTAACTGCCATTATATGTTTGGGGGCTTCCTATTTTCTTTGGGGATCTGCTCTGGGGCAGATAGCTTTCATCTTTCTGCCTTTAGGTGTAGTTATCTCTCAGGCTGTGACAACGTGTCTAGGATCAACGTAGGAACGCTCCACGGCTACCTCTAGTTGTGTGGTTAGTTTAGGAATCTGCAACCCACCAGTTGCCAACATCTCAGGTGTTCTGCTGCCCTGCTGTTGTTCCTGTCCTCCTCAGCTACCGAAACACAACACTGTCCCACATTATTAAGCAGCCTACATTTTTTGCCAAAATGGGAAAGAAAAAGGATGTGTCGGCTGCTGAGAAGCAACAAATTGTGGAGTGTTTAGATCAAGGCATGACTACAATCAACATTGCCAAGACACTTCATCGTGATCATCGCACAATCAAGAAGTATGTAGCTGATTCACAGTACACACGTGTGCGTGCTGATAAGGGAAAATTGAGGACTCTTTCCTACAGGCAATTACATCAGGTTAAAAGAGCAGCGGCAAAAAAGCCTTGTCATAGCAGCAGACAAGTTTTTGAAGCTGCTGGTGCCTCCAACATCCCCCGAACAACAAGATGCAGAATCCTTCAGAGGTTTGCAGCTGTGCGTAAGCCATCCTGTCGACCTCCTCTATCCACTGCACACAAGCAGAAACGGCTCCAGTGGGCCAAACAATACATGAAGACAGACTTCAAAACTGTTTTGTTCACCGATGAGTGCCGTGCAACGCTCAATGGTCCAGATGGATGGAGTGGAGGATGGCTGGTTGATGGACACCCCATGCAAACACGACTACGGCGCCAACAAGGAGGAGGTGGAGTAATGTTTTGGGCTGGAATCATGGGGAGAGAGATTGTCGGCCCCTTTAGGATCCCTGAAGGGGTAAAGATGAACTCCATAGTGTATGTTGAGTTTCTCAAACAGCACTTCCTGCCATGGTTCAAGAAGAAGAACTGTGCATTCCGCAGCAAGATCATTTTCATGCATGATAATGCACTGTCTCATGCTGCACATAACACATCTGCATCTCTGGCTGCTGTGGGCATAAAAGGGGACAAACTTATGGTGTGGCCCCCATGCTTCCCTGACCTCAACCCCATTGAGAACCTCTGGAGCATCATCAAAAGGAGTGTCTATGATGGCGGGAGGCAGTTCACATCTAAGCAACAGCTCTGGGAGGGTATTCTGTCCTCATGCAAAACAATTGAAGCAGAAACCATCCAAAACCTGACAAATTCAATGGACGAGAGAGTTCAGAAGCTTCTTTCGAACAAGGGGTCCTATGTGCAAATGTGACATCACCTAGAATAAAGTTTTGAGTTGAAAACTGTTTGATTTCAGTTTGTAAGAACCTGCTAATGCTTATAATTTCAAAAATGACCATTTTATTGTTCTTTATTAAAATGAAAAGGTTGAAAACTCTGCTGTGCATAATAATTTGGAACATGCATTTTGAGTGCAGTTTGAGTGTTTTATTTTTTAAAAAAATATACTGTTATCATAGGCAGTTTGTACAAAAACCTTTCAATTGTACTCTAATAGTTATTTGACTGGAAAATTACAATGACTGAAATCCATATAGGTAATTTGGGAAAATCTGAGAAAATATTATTTGCATAATAATTTGGAACACAGTGTAGTTTTCTCCCATTTTTCAAAATCTTTCTCTAGATTTGAAAGTGCTTCCTTTAATTCATCACTTTTCATATCCTGACGTAGAATTTTTCCAAGGTTGTCAATTTCTTGTTCAATTATTTTTCAGGATTTGTCATTTTTTTCAATAATTATTTGGATAAATTCCATAGAGCAATTGTTGGCGGTTTTAATCCACCTTTCGGTCAAGATCTCATCTTCCAATTCAAATGCCGGGTACGTTTGAATTCTCAAACCTCTTGGTATTATTTTTTGTTCCAAGTAATTCCGCAAAGAGATGTTAGTCCACCATAGTTTCATTTTTTTATAGGAAAAACTTTTGTATTTTTTCAAGGTCTCTTGATTAGAGAAGGACGTAATCTGTATCGTCTTTGTTAGGGATCGAGTTCCGGCGGCTGCACAAGGGGAATCTCGAGCCAGTCCTGCTGTGGTCCCCCATCCATCTCCGGCCGCAGTGGAGCCTGCTCAGCGGAGACGTCGGTCCCAGCATCTCGCTCAGTCTCATACTGTGCAGAGGCTTGTTGCTGCCTCTTCTGGTTCCTCTATTATAACCAGTGCTGGAGCAGGCAGTCTTGGGACTAAGTCCTGCGTTTCTCCATCTGAGCATGCCCAGGGCAAGATCTCCCATTGGAGATCAGGGGTCACATGCTCGGTTACAGCAGTGACTCCCATTGGTCCGCCAGGAAGGTCCTGAAACTGCTTGTGTGCTGGAACAGTTTCTCATTGGTCCTTTTCTGTAAGGTCCTGTAGCTCCTACTATAAAAGGTGGGCATGTCCGCTCGGCCATGCGCTAGTATCAAATCTGTTACGTGCTTGCGCCAGTGTGGTCATGTATGCATGTGGTTAGGTCCGGCTGAAATAAGCCCCTAGAATACCGGCACCTCCGGTGAGGAGTTTTGTACGCACGTGTTCAGGGCTCAGCTGAAAACGCCATTGGCCACCAGGGAGATTCCTGCCTCACTGGAGAAGCTTATCTCCATATCTACCCGCATCGACCTTCGTTTTCACGAGCAGAGGTTGGAGCGGGCCCAGTTTAGGCAGAGGTTCTGGCTGGCTCCCACCTTTGCCAAACCTCTAGAATCTTCCATTCAGGCGTCTGACTCCCAGGAGGCCATGGAGGTTGCTCGAGCGGGACCTAAGTCTTGGCCGTCTCGAGTCCCCGTGGTTTGTAACAATTGCCAACAGTTAGGACATTATGCCAATAGATGTCCCCAGTGATCGAGAACACAATTGCGTCCAGTAACCATGAGAGGTTCACTAGATTCAGCGGCATTTGCCTCCAAGCTGTCCTTTAAAGGGACAATCTCTTTTGGTCCATCCATTCTAACAGTTGAGCTTTGTGTGGATTCTGGAGCAGAGGGGAATTTTATGTCCTCTGCCTTCGCTCTCCGCCACACAATACCTCAGGAGATGCTCGCCAAACCGGTGACTGTTCGAGTGGTGAATGGATCAATACTGCCCTCACAAATCACACATCAGACAATCCCTCTCACATTATCTATGTCTCCTTCCCATCAGGAGATTATCTCTTTCCTAGTCCTTCCCGAGGGTATAGATGAGGCTCTGCTGGGAGTACCCTGGCTTCATCTTCACTCCCCACATATTGAGTGGTCCTCTGGGAGGATACGGGTTGGAGTGAATCTTGTAAAGGTAGATGTGTGAGGGAGTGTGTTCAGGGTTCTACTACAGGGATACCTGCAGATCTCACTTCCCTTCCCAAGTGTTATTGGTCCTATGTAGACTTGTTCTCCAAAAAGGCTGCGGAGACTCTTCAGCCTCACCGCCCCTATGACTGTCCTATTGACCTCTTGCCTGGAGCAGAACCGCCCCGGGGAAGGGTTTATCCCCTCTCTCTCCCAAAGACGGAGGCTACATCCCAATACATCCAGGAGAATCTGGCAAGAGGGTTCATTAGGAAGTCAGTGTCACCTGCTGGGGAGGGGTTCTTCTTCGTGCAGAAGAAGAATGGAGAATTACGTCCCTGCATAGATTACAGGGGTCTTAAAGCCATCATCATTGAGAATAAATACCCGTTGCCCCTGATTTCTGAGCTCTTTGATAGGCTCCGGGGAGCAAGGGTATTTACCAAATTAGACCTGCGGGGTGCGTATAACCTGATTCGCATCCGTGAGGGGGACGAATGGAAGACGGCTTTTAATACCAGGGTTGGGCACTATGAATATCTGGTGATGCCCTTCAGGCTCTGTAATGCCCCAGCCGTTTTCCAATACTTTATTAATGACATCTTCCGGGATATGCTTTCCAACTCGGTCGTAGTCTATCCGGATGATATTCTCGGCGATGCGCTAGTATCAAATCTGGTACGTGCTTGCGCCAGTGTGGTCATGTATGCATGTGGTTAGGTCCGGCTGAAATAATCCCCTAGAATACCGGCACCTCCAGTGAGGAGTTCTGTACGCACATGTTCAGGGCTCAGCTGAAAACGCTATTAGAATACCGGCTATTCCAGTGAGGAGATTATTGCTTGTGTTCTGATTGCATGACCACAGACTGCAATCCACTTAGCAGTCATCTGTGTCCCCTGTGAGTCTGACAGGACACAGTCTTTGTCACAGCGGCTCTGTGAATTAACAGAATCCGCTTATATTGCCATATAGTGCTACGACGTTTACATCTGCGACTCTGCAGGATAACAGAGTTCGCTCATACAGCCTATTTGCACCATCTTACTAGCAGCAGGCTCTGCCTGCACGGTGGACCCCGGGCTGCGAACTCACCTGTCCTTAATATCTATTAGGTGCGTTCCGCAGACCCTTAGCAGTCTTATCGGTACCTTTTCTGAAAATATCTGATGCTTTGGCAAGCCAGGTATTTTCTCTGGCTTTGAAATCCATTATGACACAACTGTTCAAAAAACAGCAATAGAGATTAATTTTACACATAAAGTCCTTTATCATAAATGCCCATAACTGAGGCTGCACTTACTTTTCATAGCAGATTATGCCACATATTTTTTTTGCTAGAGACTACTTGCAAAAAAATAATTTGAAGTGACACAAACATTAGTTAATAAAAAACAAATTTTATTCATCATAAATTTAAAAACAGAAAATTCACTATTTTACAGGAAATAATACCGAAAAATGGAAGTTTAATAGGAGTCACAAAAAGGCTTTGGAACAACAGTACCTGGTGGGAATAGCTGTCAAGATACAACTTGTGCTTGCTTTTTATTTTTTGTTGTTATTGAAGAAGATTCTCATTTCATGAAATAAAGTGCCAAGTGCAATATATATAAAAAAAAGTATATTTTTCTGAAAAGAGACAGATTGATGTAATCAGAAGAAAAATATTCCCTATTACAATAAAGTGCCAAGTGCCATTTTTGTTATATCAAAAAATTCAAATTTTGTCAATAGACTCAAATTGAGCATCATAAAAAATTACTGAACCACTAAGTGGCAATATTCATATCCTCCAAATATGTCCAAATACCCTTCAAGGACATGCAATTCATAAACAAGACACAAGGTGGCAGCATTCTGTTAGGGTCTGCGGAACGCACCAAATATATGAGGTAGAGAGGTGCGTTCGCAGCCCGGGGTCCACCGTGCAAGTGGAACCTGCTGCTAGTAAAATGGCGCAAGACGCAAACTCTGTTATCCCGCAGAGTCGCCAAAATAAACACCGCAATGCGCTGTGGCAATATATGCAAACTCTGTTATTTCACAGAGCCGCTAGAAGGAGTGCCGCAGCGCTATATGGCGATTTGTGCGAACTCACTAAACACAACTGAGTCGCAAAATAAACACGCTAGGGCGCTGTCTAGCGTTGAAAGCGAACCCTGTTTCGTCACAGAGCCGCTGAGAAAAAGTTCTGTGTCCTGTCAGGCACCCAGGTACACAGTTAAGTGCTAAGCAAACATAGAGCATGATCATGCGCTAATGTCCACGCGGGAGTCACCCGCAATCTATGGCGTCTGAAAGCCAGACCCTGAATACGGCAATCAAACTCCTCACCGGTTATGCCGGTAATCTAGGGCACCTAGGACACCGACCCTGACCAGCTAGCATACCAAACTCCTCACCGATTAAGTCGGTATTCTAGGGGCTTTTTCAGCCGGGCCCTAACCACACACACGCATGACCACACTGGTGCAAAGCATATAATGGTTGATACTAGCGCATGGCGGCTCAGCATTGCCACCCTTTTATAATAACAGCTACAGGACCTGCCAGAAACAGGGACCAATGAAACCTGTTCCAGAACACCAGTAGTCACAGGACCTTCCTGGCAGACCAATAGGAGCTGCTGAAGTACCTGAGCATGTGACCCCTGATCTCCAATGAGAGATCTCACCCTGGGCATGCTCAGAAGGGAAAAAAAAGGACTTTGTCCTAAAGACGTCTGCTCGCCGCTAACCAGTACTGGCCACAATAGCAGAGTCTGGAGGAGTAGCAGTAATCCTCTGCACACTGCCAGACTGGGCGAGACGCTGGGACCGACGTCTAAGCTGAGCAGAGTCCACTGCGGCCGGAGACGAATGGGAGACTGCAACCGGAGTGGCTCGAGATTCCCCTTGTGCAGAAGCGGGAGCTCGACCCCTAACACATTCTTCCACAAATATGTCAAATCCACAAAAAGTAACATGTGGCTCCAAAAAGACAGACACAGCCACATCAAGCACCATAACACCAGTATGCCATATATATATACAGTATATATGTCTTCTAGCCAAACTGTTTCTCAGTATAGAGGCATCATATTTGTAAGTCATTATATTACACTCATTTGTGCCATTAAGCATCTGGCATAATCAGCTATAAGGGTAATAAACCGATGAATTGTTTACCTGAAATCTCCGGTGCACTGAAGAGAAGTGTTGCTGCCTCAAGACTCCCTGCCTTCCTAGCCCCTACGCACGTTTCGCCCAGCTTCTTCCGGAGGCGTGTCCTGCTTTAAGGTGTGTGCATGTATATATACAAGGTCTGGCCAATAAGGGGAAGCCTTGTAGTGACGTGAACTAGTTACTAGGCTGTAATTGGCAGATTAATTGGTTCATGAAGCGTATTTGTAAAATACATAGAATTCATGATTTTTTTGCCAACATAACTCTAAAGGCCGCTGTGTTGGAGCTATTTAATTGTACTTTAAAATCCCGTATGTGGCACTATCTTATGAGACATAATACCTTTAGGTACATTGATATTTTACCGGATTTAGTGTATAGCTATAATCACACTTATCATTCCACTATCCTCTGCAGACCAGTCAATGTTACGAAGCAAAATTCGTTACAAATATGGAAAAATATTTATAACTCTAGTATGAATAATATTATTACGTATTAAGTCTACTTTAAAAATTGGAAATAATATACGCCTAGTACGATACAAGCATCCTTTCTCCAAAGGATATGAACAAACATATACTGATGAAATATTTATGATAATCGGAAATAACTAAAGGTTCCGTATACCGGTATTTAAAATTGCTGATTTGAGTGGCGAACCTGTAGAGGGGTCATTTTATAAGGGGGAGATACAAAAAGTTTCATCGGATGAGAATCATCTCTATAAAGTAGAAAAGATTTTGAGAAAAAAACGTGTCAGAGGCTCGACAGTTTATCTCGTTAAATGGGTTGGATATCTAGAAAAATTTAACAGTTGGATAAATGAATCTCAAGTGAAGGATATATAAGAATGGAATCTGGTTCGTTTTTTATCACATTACCAAGTAACGCCTCCTCAACATATTTTCCAGACAATACAATAGCCTGTTATAAGACAAAACTGGCAAAAGCCGTACATTTATCCGGCCAATATGAGGTAGCCCTTACCCAAATTCAGTGTCCCCATACATGGTATACGTTTGAACAAAATGAAGGCAACTTCTTTGTTGGTAAACGTGCGGATTAGTGTTGAGCGATACTGCTCGATATCTAAAAATATCGGATCGGAATGGTATTGCCGATATCACTAAATATCGTCGATATCCGATTCCGATACCGGAAGTCCCATGTAAGTCTATGGGAACCAAATATCGACATTAAAAAAAAACATTCTTGCCTTGTTGGTTAATTGTACATGAAGGAAAACAACAAAGACTAATGTAGAATGTATTGGGGGAGGTTGAGGAGACAATAAAGGCATACATGTTTAACCCAATGCATTGGAATAGCATTAATATATTTTTTTTTTGAAATACGTTTGGATTGACTAACAAATTGACAATGTTGTTAACCTTTTTTCTATTTTGGCAAATATGTATGTTTCACAACTTCCATGCTCTTCACCTTTTTAACTTTTGCCAGTGCCACACTTTCTCCTTCATAATCTTCAGCAGCATCATCTTTCTCATCAAATTATTCTTCATCTTCACCTTCTTAATCTTCTTCTTAAACTTCTTGCTATTCATGTTTTTGTTTACATTACTCATATTATTATTATTAAACTAATTAATCTTCTTCATATTCAAATTCTTCATCTTCTTCTCTTCATCTTCTTCATCATATTCTTATTTGTGACAGAGATTCCTGTACTTGTAATCTGTAAAAGTATGAATTGTTCATCCTTCCATTCTTGCTGTCACAAAAGATTTAAATTACAACAGTATTTGTCCGTGTTCAGTTTAGCCTGCAGCAGCAGGCTTTTTCCAGGGGCACCACGAGGAGGAACGGACTCACCCCCATACACTGCTTAGTCTTGTTTTGCTTAGAATTTAGAGCATATATTTTGCTCTTCATTTTGGTCTTATACTTCATGTTCTTCTGCTTTTTGATCTTCTGCTTATTGTTCTTCTGTCTCTTGTTCTGTATCTTGTAGTTTGTCTTAACCTTCTTTGTCCTGTTGGTGATCTTCTTCTGGGTAATCTTTTATTTTTTCTTTGTGATGGTGTTCAGGCTGGTTGGCTTCATGCTCGTTGTCCTTGTTGTCGTCATCTTCTTCTGGGTGGTCTTTAAGGTCGTCTAATTTCCGAGAACCAGCTGACGTTACTGGAACCCTGACGGGTATCAGATGGAGCAAGAGACAATGGAAGTAACGAGGACCAGCTGACTGTTCTGGAACCCGGAGGGGCAGCAGAAGGAAAAGAGGCAATGTCACAACCGAGTACCAGCTGACGTTACTGTGACACGGTTACTAAGCAGGAGGTACCTGTGCTCCAAAGCACTACCAAGGACCAGCAGACGTTGGTGGAACTCGGATACGGAGATGGAGGCACCTAGGCCAAAGGCACTGGGGAGAACCAGTTGACGGTACTGGACCCCGGACGGGTAGCAGAAGGAAAAGAGGCAATGTCACAACCGAGTACCAGCTGACGTTACTGTGACACGGTTACTAAGCAGGAGGTACCTGTGCTCCAAAGCACTACCAAGGACCAGCAGACGTTGGTGGAACTCGGATACGGAGATGGAGGCACCTAGGCCAAAGGCACTGGGGAGAACCAGTTGACGGTACTGGACCCCGGACGGGTAGCAGAAGGAAAAGAGGCAATGTCGCAACCGAGTACCAGCTGACGTTACTGTGACACGGTTACTAAGCAGGAGGTACCTGTGCTCCAAAGCACTACCAAGGACCAGCAGACGTTGCTGGAACTCGGATACGGAGATGGAGGCACCTAGGCCAAAGGCACTGGGGAGAACCAGTTGACGGTACTGGACCCCGGACGGGTAGCAGAACGCACCCATGAAAATGTAAGTTGACAGGACGCAAGCCGTCCGCAGTTACCGAATCACACAGTCCTACAGTGGGTGCTTGTCCTATTGTCACAATGGAAACAGCCTTTATTTACATATCCCACAGCACACATAGGAATCACCTAAACTGCAGGCACCATACAGTCGGCTAACCCGAATGCAACACGACAGCACAACTTATTGGAGGATAATTGACGTTCACACTGCCAGGAAACAGCTGTCGTGCTGTAACCAGGCTGGCCAGGAGTCAGTACCCCTGCCAATTACTTACGAGCAACAAATGGCGGTGTTGTAGCCCAGGGAGTAGAGTTCAGGTGGTAGAAAGATGAACATAACAGGAGACATGGAAAACGTTGCCAAACAGTTATTTAATCTGAAAACGGACAGGCAAATTCAGGTGAGATCCATGCCTTGTTCATTTTCAGAAAAGTAAGCCGGTCTACATTCTCTGAGGATAGTCGCATGCGACGGTCTGTTACTACACCACCTGCAGCACTAAAGACGCGCTCAGATAATACACTGGCAGCAGGGCAAGCCAGCACCTCCAATGCATACTGGCTAAGCTCTGGCCATGTATCCAACTTAGAGACCCAAAATTTGAAAGGGGAAGAAGCATCTGGGAGTACACTTAGAGGGAAAGCCAAGTAGTCTGTCACCATCTTACGGAAACGTTTCTTCCTGGTGACTGGAGCCGTCTCGGATGGTGTAGACCTTGCTGGCGCTGTCACAAAACTTTGCCACATTTGTAACATACAGTTCTTGCCCTGTGCAGAGGCGCTGCTTCTGCTCCCTCTTGTTGTAGAGGTGTCTACACTGCCTCGACGCACAGAGCTGCTTTGTAAAGCAGCAGCAGTAGCAGCAGCAGCTCTCTCGGCTGGAATGTACAACAGTATGGATTGCACCAGTGTGTCTTGGTACTCCTGCATTTTACGGTCCCGGTTCACCGGTGTGATGAGGGTTTGTAAGTTGTCCCGGTAGCGAGGGTCTAGGAGGGTGTACACCCAATAATCTGACGTGGTGAGAATGTGGGCGATGCGGCGGTCGTTTCTCAGGCACTGAAGCATGAAATCAACCATGTGCTGCAGACTCCCAACTGGCCAACAAAGGCTGTCCTCTGGAAGAGGCGTCATCTCTGCCTCCTCTGCATCACCCCACCCTCGCTCTACATACTGACTAGAGCGTTGTGTACCTCCCTCTGTAGGGATTTCTTCTTCCTCCATTGACTCCTCCTCCTCATCCTCCTCACAAAGTGAGCCCTGCCCAGCCCTTTGTGAGGAACCACGTTGCGCTGACTGTCCTGAAGGTAATTGAATTTGTGACTCCTCATCCTCCACCTCTTCCAAAACCTCTTCCTTTAGTGCTTTCAGTGATTTCTGAAGCAGGCAGATAAGGGGGACAGTCATGCTGACTAGTGCATCATCTGCACTCGCCATCCGCGTTGAGACATCAAACGCACGCAAAACGTCGCAGATGTCCTTCATAGAGGCCCACTCAGTAGTGGTGAAGTGTGAACGGCGCAAATTGCGAGTTGATTGCGCCTGTTGCAGCTGATACTCCATTACTGCTGTCTGCTGCTCACACAACCGCTCCAACATATGTAACGTGGAATTCCACCTGGTGGGTACGTCACATATGATGCGATGTTCAGGAAGGCGAAATCTCACTTGCAGAGCTGCAATGCGCGATCTGGCCATGCTGGAACGTCGCAAGTGAGCACACTCTAGGCGGACCTTGTGCAGCAGTGCATCAAGATCCGGATAGTCCCTCAAAAAACTCTGCACGACCAAGTTGAGCACATGTGCCAGACATGGTATGTGAGTGAGGTTGCCAAGGCCCAGAGCTGCCACCAGATTTCGGCCATTGTCACACACTACCAAGCCTGGCTGGAGATTAGCTGACAAAAACCACACGTCGCTCTCCTGCTTGATGGCATCCCAGAGCTCCTGTGCTGTGTGGCTTCGATTCCCCATGGAAATTAATTTCAGGACGGCCTGTTGACGTTTGGCCACGGCTGTGCTCATATCGGTCGCAACAGGTAAGCAATCACGGGTCCATGTGGAGGTATACCGTGACGGCTCGTGCAGCGATGATTCTGAGGAACTGGAGTAGGAGGAGGAATCAATGTGTACAGACTGGATTCCTGCAATCCTTGGAGTTGGCAGAACACGTACAGCGCCACTGGCAAGATCTGTACCCGGCTCCACAACATTGACCCAATGGGCAGTGAGGGAAAGGTATCGTCCCTGGCCATGGGTACTGGTCCACGCATCGGTGGTCAGGTGGACCCTGCTACTGACGCGTTTAGTAGCGCATGTTTAATGTTTCCCTCGACATGTTTTTGCAGAGCAGGGACGGCTTGCCTGCTGAAATAAAATCGGCTTGGCACATTATATTGTGGGACTGCCAATGCCATAAAGTTCCTGAAACTGTCAGTCTCCACCAGCCTGAATGACAGCATTTCAAGGGACAGGAGTTTTGCAATGCCAGCATTCAGAGCCTGTGCTCGTGGATGGTTTGCCGAGTATGGCCATCTTTTATCCCATGCCTGTGGTACCGATGGCTGTTTTGTGGTCTAGGAGTGTGACGATGACTGTGAACTTGCTGCTGTGGGTGGAATAACAGTTTGTCTATGGACAACAGTGACCGAGGTTCTTCCATGGAGATCCTGTGAGGAAGCCGAACCAGGTGTGTGTGAGCTGGAGGTAGAGGCTCCAACACGACCTGAAGATGTAGGTGCTGCTGTAGGTTGGCCTACATCTCCAGTGTGTCTTTGTAACTCAGCTACGTGCTTTGTCCGTACATGTTTCCACATATTTGTGGTATTCAGGTTACTGATATTTTTACCTCTTTTAACTTTTTGCTTACACAGCTTGCATTGAACATAGCAAATATCATCTACAAGTCTGTCAAAAAAGGACCACGCAGTGCAAGTCATGGGAGCGCCAATTTTGACATTTCTAAGAGAACTGCTCCCAACAGGTGCCAAACTGGAGGCTACAGGCAAGCGAGTCTGCAGCCTACCTCTCCCTCCTCTTTGTACCGTTGGGACAATCTCTTCCTCAGAGCTGCTCCCACCACCTTCCTGTTGCTCACGCCATGTTGGGTCTCGGACTTCATCATCTCCACTACCCTCTTCCAACACCTGCTGCTGTTGGATGGTCTGGGCAGCACCATGCTCCACAAAACCTGGCACCTGAGTCTCATCATCATCATAAGATGCGTTCTGCGGTGTGCTGTCCATCGGCACTGGCTCACCCGCCTCTTCAGATTGAGAGAGACACAGCTGTTGCGCATCACTGCATACTCCCTCTTCTTCAAATTGCAGAATGCTGCTTGCCTGTGCCCGTGTTTGCGAGCCAACAGATTCTGAGAACAGAAGCAGAGACTCAGCTGGCTCCTGTACAGAACTCTCTGACTGCCTGGGCAATTTGACAGGCGGTGAACAGACAGATGGTTGCTCAACAGTGTTGTGTTCCTGAGAGGAGGTGGAAGGAATTGAAGTCGATGCATTGGCTGCCATCCAACCAACAACAGCTTCAATTTGTTCTTCCTGCAGCAGGGGGGCACGCCGAGCTCCTACCAAAGTGCGCATAAAGGAACGCTCATGGGTAAAACTGGTGGATGCTGTGTCACTGAGGGCGGCAGCAGCCACAGAATCCCCACGTCCTCTCCCTGCTGAAACTCCACGGCCACGACCACGTGCCTTACTCCCTGCCTTCTTCATCTTGGTAGATTGATAAAGAAAGTCAGAAAAGTTATAAGGCCTAAGTGTGGTTATTACGCAGAGACTGAAGTGAACACTGAAACACAACTGTTCACAATCTGTGAAAGGCTACTCCTTTGTCTACTTCTATAGTGTTTGCAACCAATGTATTGGATACGGATGGAAGCGCGTCACACTAATAGATTATATTTATTTTAAATGGAATGGGGCAGAACCAATTGGAGAGAAATGAAAAGGATGAGGCACTGAGACACGCTCAGCAGAGTACAAGCAGCAGTGCTTGAACAAGTAACTGGAGCGTGATGTGCACTCAAAAAAATAAAAACACAGACTGAAGTGAACACTGAAACACAACTGTTCACAATCTGTGAAAGGCTACTCCTTTGTCTACTTCTATAGTGTTTGCAACCAATGTATTGGATACGGATGGAAGCGCGTCACACTAATAGATTATATTTATTTTAAATGGAATGGAGCAGAACCAATTGGAGAGAAATGAAAAGGATGAGGCACTGAGACATGCTCAGCAGAGTACAAGCAGCAGTGCTTGAACAAGTAACTGGAGCGTGATGTGCACTCAAAAAATAAAAAACACAGACTGAAGTGAACACTGAAACACAACTGTTCACAATCTGTGAAAGGCTACTCCTTTGTCTACTTCTATAGTGTTTGCAACCAATGTATTGGATACGGATGGAAGCGCGTCACACTAATAGATTATATTTATTTTAAATGGAATGGAGCAGAACCAATTGGAGATAAATGAAAAGGATGAGGCACTGAGACACGCTTAGCAGAGTACAAGCAGCAGTGCTTGAACAAGTAACTGGAGCGTGATGTGCACTCAAAAAATAAAAAACACAGACTGAAGTGAACACTGAAACACAACTGTTCACAATCTGTGAAAGGCTACTCCTTTGTCTACTTCTATAGTGTTTGCAACCAATGTATTGGATACGGATGGAAGCGCGTCACACTAATAGATTATATTTATTTTAAATGGAATGGAGCAGAACCAATTGGAGAGAAATGAAAAGGATGAGGCACTGAGACACGCTCAGCAGAGTACAAGCAGCAGTGCTTGAACAAGTAACTGGAGCGTGATGTGCACTCAAAAAATAAAAAACACAGACTGAAGTGAACACTGAAACACAACTGTTCACAATCTGTGAAAGGCTACTCCTTTGTCTACTTCTATAGTGTTTGCAACCAATGTATTGGATACGGATGGAAGCGCGTCACACTAATAGTTAAATTGCATGGAGCAGCAAGAATTACACTGAAGAAAAAAAAAGAGTCTGTGAGTGACACGTGCAGATGCCTACAGACAGCGTTGCATGCAGAGCAAACTGCAGCGTCACCTGCACTCACACACACCTTGCAGAGCTGTTAAAACAACACTGCAGGCAAAAGGAAGCTTTACACAGCGGTTGGTGCTAGCCTGCCTACAGCACAGTACACTAAATCGCAATCTCTAACTGTCCCTCAGAGTCAGCACAGCAGCATTCTGTCCCTTACTGAATTCACAGCACAGTGACGCTAAAATTGCGGCGGCGCCTTTTATAGTGCATTCTGACATCATTTCAGCATCCAATCACAGCCATGCCATTAGTTAACATGACCGCAGCAGTACAGAATGTGCCCACACTTCATAAGATTCCTCATTGGCTGACTAAAATCACATTGCCTCTCAAAGAATTATGGGAACTTCCGATTCCGGTATACGATATATGGAAAATATCGGAACTAAGTATCGAAAGGCCGAAACAGCTAATATCGGCCGATACCCGATACTTGCGGTATCGTATCGCTCAACACTAGTGCGGATGTATTAAGGGAAGAGTTCGTAGAGGCTGCCTATTATTCAAATATTACGGATCTCATAAGAGCGATTAATGAACGTATTTACACCTTGAAGGTTGCCAACGACGGTTTTAAATTTCGTTACGATGAAGTGAAGAGAAGTGTTACTTTATCGGATTCCCTTCACGATACAGTTTGCTCCAGGTTAAAAATTGTTGCATATTTTAGGCCTACCAATTCATATTGAGACGTACGCTAATAGTATGTTGGATAGAAAGAAGACGTATGCCGATATAAAAGTCGGCTTTTATACATTATATGTGTATACAGATATAATTCAACACCAACTTGTGGGAGACAGCTACGTCCAGCTTCTGAGAACGGCTCAAGTCAGTGGGAAAAGTTCTGAAATGATTACCCTCCAGTACACAAGTCCAGATTATGTGCCTCTATGCAAACAACACTTTGATTCTGTATCCATCTCTCTCTTGACAGATCAGGGTACCCCTGTTAAATTCAAGTATGGGAAAACAATTGTGCGATTACATTTTAGACAGAGTCGTGATTGACATGATAAAATGATGTCTCAAAGGGTATACGGTGATCCAACCATTTATGCCCGCTACTATATTGCTCAGTCGGGTCATGGATTAGAGGGATTTCACGGTAGTGAATACATATATGGTGCCGGCCTTGTAGGTGTTTTTAGAGGCCTTTTTAGAAGAGCCGTACCCCTTTTCACAAACGGCCTACAGTTAGTAAAACCGCACGTGAAGATGTCCGTCCGAAACATTGCTAAAGATGCCGTTTCATCCCTCTCAACATCCGTAATGAATAGATTAAACACATCTCAGGAAGGCGACGGCATTGTTTACATCGGTAAGAAGCATAAAAAAAGAAAAAGGCATACTCTGCCTATTCTTATGAACAAAATTACAACCGCAAGGCGCTTCCATCAGAAAAGAGTAAGACGCTCTGTTGAAGACATCTTCTAAGTAGTGTTGAGCGATACTGCTCGATATCTAAAAATATCGGATCGGAATGGTATCGCCGATATCACTAAATATCGTCGATATCCGATTCCGATACCGGAAGTCCAATGTAAGTCTATGGGAACAAAATATTGCAACAAAAAAAACCCTTTCTGTCGTTATAATCACAAAATATACACACATAGAATACATATATATATATATATATATATATATATATATATATACATGTCATTGTGACATATATATATACATATATTTATAGTTTATACACTTCTACATAGTAAAATAGACTCTGATTCAATTGCCGGGTAAAGCCGTGACTTACCCCATAGAAGTCGACGGGCTCGGTGCCGAGTACCCCCAAAACCTCTGGCTCTGTGCGACTCAACTTGGGCGTCACGAACAAGATTCTGTAGCTCGCTATAAGCGAGTCCTGTGTGCCTGAATTGAACTGTTTTTGTGCTTGAGAATTGCTAAAATCATCAGAGAATGTATTTGCCATTTTTCCGCCATATCTGCGTCACGACGAGGCACTGGTGAAGAAGAAGGGGGTGCTCTTCGTGGGTGTACACTCACTCAGTGGCGCGAAAACGATGGCCGACCACTCTAAATGGTACTGCAATGTAAGATGTGCCCCACAGCTCTGGAGTTCCGCCTCTTCATCCTCCTCAGTGTGCGGAAACTAACACGAAGGTCCCGCCTCACTACAAAAGAGGGGCCCTCTCCAGATGCTAATGACACATGTGACTTGGCAGAGATGGCTAATGGACACGAGCAGAAGTGTGAAGGGATGGAGCAGTCAGAGCTCTCCCCCACGGAAGCGACCCGATCGCCACGGAACCACCGTTGGGCACCCGGCCTGGAAACCCTCCTACGCTGCAAGAAGCGGAGGATACCCTAAGAGGCCTGGCCCGGCACCGGGAGGAGGTCGCCAGGATGGAAGCCAGCTGGCGTGCCCTAAAACTAATCTTGGAGCGGCGCCAATCCCTCTTACCTGAAGTGTCTGTACCGGAAGGTGAGGCACCCGTTCTAGTAGAGGAGTCCGTGCGGGCATCCCAGCCCTTGCAATGTGATCCGGTTGACGTTGTCGCAGTGGAGACACCCGTTCCTGCAAAAAACTCTGCACCGGCAGCACCCCAGATCCCGCTGTCTGCCCCCGTCGCTGAGACAGAAGAAGCGACACCCGTCCTCATGGAGGAGGCCGCGCAGGCACCAGAGGTCTACCTGTCTGTACCAGAGCCCCGACTGTCATCTGTTCCAGAGCCGGCTGCTTCCGCCACAGGTGAGCGCCGCCAGGACTGGGGGCGCCAGGAGAGCTGCCGCAAATCGGACATGGTAAGCTGTAGTGTTGAGCGATATTGCTCGATATCTAAAAATATCGTATCGAAATTGTATCGCCGATATCACTAAATATCGGCGATATCCGATTCCGATACCGGAAGTCCAATGTAAGTCTATGGGAACAAAATATCGAAACTAAAAAAAACCTTTATTTCCTTGTAAACACTAAATATACACACATAGAATACATATATATATATATATATATATATATACATGTCATTGTGACATGTATATATACATATATGTATAGTTTATACACTTCTACATAGTAAAATATCCTCTGATTCAATTGCCGGGTAAAGCCGGCTTCTGTGAAAAGACAGAAGCACCTGACATGAAATGACACTTGGTGTACATAGGGTTAACCATGTCTTTTCATGTCGTTTGCAATCTGATTTGCACAAACAATTACATCAGTCTATGTGTGCAAAATTTCACACCTGTAGGGCATAATTAAAGGTGTAAATTCGTTGTAAAAAAAACGGACTTTTTTGCTACGAATTTACACCTTTAATTAACCCCTACAGGTGTGAAATTTTGCACACTTACACTCATGTAATTGTTTGTGCAAATCAGATATCAAACTACATGAAAAGACATGGTTAACTCTATGTAAACCAAGTGTCATTTCATGTCGGGTTCTGCATTTTCACAAAAGCCGGCAATTGAATTAGCGGCTATTATGCTATGTAGAAGTGTATGAACTATAAATATAAATATATATATATATGTGTCACAAATTTAATGACATGTATATATATATGAGGTGTAAAATTGCTGAAAAAAAATGCGTGGGCTCCCGCCCTATTTTTGCAACCAGACAGACAAAGCCAGTGAGTGGGGGCAGATAATAATAGCCCAGAGAGGGACCATTATTTTTGGCCCCCCCCCGGCTACTAACATCTGCCCCCAGACATCCCAGAAAGGGCAAATCTCTAATTAGATTTGCCCTTTCTGGCACTTTGCCCGTCTATTCCCATTGCCCTGTAGCGGTGGCGAATGGGTTAATAAGGGGTTAAAATGACCTTGCAATTGAAAGGTCACTTTAAGCCAGGTTAATAATTGAGAGCTGTGAATTAGACAACTATCAATTATTAATCCTATTGTATGAAAGAAAAATCAAACACACACACTTTAATAAAAAAGAAGTTTAATGAAATAATCACACAGTTTTTGACCATATTTTATTTTCCTGCTAAAACCATTTCCTGTAATAAAAATAAAATAATAAAGCAAAATTATTCTTACCAATCCGATGCACAGTCAGGTCCCACGGTGTAATCCTTCAGAAAGGGTTAATGTTTACTGCAGGGACCGCAGCTAATGCTGCAGCCTCACAGTAAACCCCCAAATGAATGAGTTCCTCTCCTGGCTGACAGGAGAGGAAGTGGAAAGCTTAATTGATTGCTTTCCACTTTCACTTCAGGTCAGCCAGGGACACAATCAGTGACGTCAGAGGGAACTGGTTAACAAAAATAGGGGTTCCCTTTGAAAAAAAAATGGCGTGGGGTCCCCCCTATTTTTGTTAACCAGCCAGATGAAGCAGACCGCTGAGGCCTGGATTTTCAGGCTGTTAAGGAGCCAAGATCCATGGACCTTGCCAGCCTGATAATACCAGGCCACAGCAGTCTGCATATCTTGGCTGATTAACAAAAATAGGGGATCCCCTCGAAAAAAATTGGCGTGGGGTCCCCCCTATTTTTGTTAACCAGCCAGATGAAGCAGACCGCTGAGGCCTGGTTTTTCAGGCTGGTAAGGATCCAATATCCATGGACCTTGCAAGCCTGATAATACCAGGCCACAGCAGTCTGCTTAGCTTGGCTGGTTAACAAAAATAGGGGATCCCCTCGAAAAAAAAACGGCGTAGGGGTCCCCCTATTTTTGTTAACCAGCCAAGTAAAATGCAGACTGCTGCGGCCTGGTATTAAAAGACTGTCAAGGCCCATGGATTTTGGCCCTCAACAGCCTGATAATACCAGGCTACAGCAGCCCCACATTTGGCGCATCAAAAGATGTGCCAATTGTGGCACTTTACCCGGCTCTTCCCACTTGCCCTGTAGCGGTGGCAAGCGGGGTAATAAGGGGTTAATGTCACCGTTGATTGCACGGTGACAATAAGCCCGGTTAATAATGGAGAGGCGTCAATAAGACACCGATCCATTATTAATCCCAAAGTTATTAAATGCATAAAAAAAAGACAAAGCAAGAAAAAAGTATTTTAATGAAATAAATGAGACAACACAGTTTTCATTTCTTTTATTGTACTCTCATTCCTGCGACGCCATCGATCTCCTGTAAAAAAAGAAAAAAAACAAACCAACAGTATACCACCTGTCCGACGCAGTCCATAGTAACGATTGTCCCACGACGATCTAGCTCTGCTACATCGCAATGACAGGCAGAGCCTGTCATCGCAACGCAGCACAGCTGATTACCTGCTTCCCCGGCGGTGACGTCATCGGACTGACTGCTTTACAGCCGGGATTACCCAGCAGTCACTGCAGTTATCGCGAGAAACTGCATGTGACCGCCGGGGAGAAGAGGATGGCGGCCATTAAGCAGTCCAGGATGTGACCGCCGGAGATCTTCTGCCTGGTAAGTGCCGCTGACTCCTGACAGACCCGACCGACGGACACTGACAGTGACAGACCCGACCGACGGACACTGACAGTGACAGTGACAAATCCGATTCCGGTATCCGATATGACGAAAATATCGAAACTAATTATCGAAAGGCCGATAGAGCTAATATCGGCCGATAGCCGATATTTGCATTATCGTATCGCTCAACACTAGTAAGCTGGCATTTGATGGTGGAGACATGGAGCAGCTGGTGGAGGAGAATTACAACCGGCGTCAGGAGGAAGAGTGGAGACGTTGGGAGCGGGAAGCAGAGCGACAAAGGGAGCAGCAGAGAATCCCAAAAGCTTCGGAAACGTCACCTGGAGAAGGACCGGGCAGATAAGGACCGGATGAGAAAAGATAAAGGAACCCTGTGGGAGCCGCGGCGTAAGGGTGCAGTACGGAGCTTTAAATTGAAAGGTGGTTGGGGCTTCATCCAGGAGCCTGGACTTTATTTAGAAGTTTTTGTAACCCGGCGGGACGTGGAGGCTCACCTCCCAGAAGGACACCCGGGGAGGGACCTGTTGCCAGGAGACTTGGTAACTTACACCCGACACTGGGGTTACAATGAATGGTACGCCCTAAATGTCACCAGGTGCGACCCCTACTCCCCAGAGTGTCAGGAACCTGTGAGACCCTCGGAGCCTTCAGCCTTCCACATCCAGGCCTCTGCACAAGTGCCCACCCCACGCCGTAAATCTCCCCAGCCTCCCTCAGTGGTCTCCTCAGCAGCCCCAGCTATGGACATGATAACTATAGCTGGCCCGTACCCGGCGCCTGTTAGGCCCCCTGGGGTTCGTTCAGTCCGTGACATAGGGCTCCAGACCCGGAGGGAGATGAAAGAGGTGGCCACACAGACACAGATAGCGGGTCACGACTTGACTGTACAGGCCACACGACGTCATCAGGTCCTGGTGGTCCTTGGTGTCTCGGTGTCACGCGGTCTTATGATATGTGTACGATGTCAGTAAACTATTCTTAAAAGAACAACACTCTATACAACATATAGATTAGCAACATCAGCATGTAAATATAGAATAGATTTACCTGACACGATATCCGTTGAACTCAGGGTTAATCTTGAGGACTTGATACACTGTCACAGGAAAGAGGAGGACCGGGGGTCTAACCTGACCCTAAACTGGGGTCCTAACTAATCCCTCACCTTGGAGGTACTGATAATGGTTCAGAGGTCCAAGTCTCCAGCCTAACCCTGTCTCCTATCAGTCCCTGAACCCTGTAATCAGTCCTAAGAAGGATACTGATTACCACCAAAGGGATATGGGCTGATCTCTGCTAAATACACAGATTAGACATATAAGACAGACTGGAGAAAACACAGACTTGCATACACACTCAAACACAGAAGGAACATAAATGATCTGGGATATTAAACTCTAAGCAAGGTGAGCTTAAAACAACTAAGGAGCTCTTTAACTTAAGTCTATACAGATACAATCCTATCTGTGGTCTGCATGAAGAATTTCACTGGCAACTCCCAACACAGACAACCAGAGATTTAAAGGAAACCAATCAACAAATAATTAATTGCAGCCGGGAGAAACTGCACCCAGTCCCAGAACTGAGCACAGACAGAATTAACTCCCTAACTGCCAAACACAAAGAAACAGCAACTCAGCTGTGAGAAGTCAGAATGTGCAACCGCGACGATCTTCGTGGCGATGCACACATGACAGTACCCCCCCTTCTACGAGGGGCCTCCGGACCCTCAGGGCCAGGTTTGCCCGGGTGAGTTCTGTGGAAGGTCCGCACCAAACGATCTGCGTTAATGTCAGACGCAGGAACCCACGTCCTCTCCTCTGGACCATACCCCTTCCAATGCACCAAGTACTGAAGGGACCGGCGATTCAGACGTGAGTCAATGATCTTTGACACTTGAAACTCCAAGTTACCATTGACCACCACTGGAGGAGGAGGTAGAGGTGATGGTATGACTGGTGCCACGTACCTCTTAAGTAATGACTTGTGGAACACATTATGAATTTTAAACGTAGGAGGGAGGTCCAGACGAAATGCCACAGGATTAATTATGGAACTGATCCTGTACGGCCCGATGAATCTGGGGCCCAGCTTCCAGGAGGGAACTTTAAGTTTTATATTCCTGGTAGACAACCATACCAGATCGTTCACATTAAGATCTGGACCAGAAACTCTCCTCCTATCAGCCATACGTTTATAACGGTTCCCCATAGCACTCAGATTATTCAATACACCTCTCCACACTGAAGCAAGTGACGACGAGAAACGCTCCTCCTCAGGAACCCCAGAAGGGCCCCCCCCATTGAATGTACAAAACTGGGGGTGAAAACCATATGCCCCAAAAAACGGGGACTTACCAGTGGACTCGCTCCGCCTGTTGTTAAGAGCAAACTCTGCCAGAGGCAAGAAAGAAGACCAGTCCTCCTGGTTCTCTGAGACAAAACACCGAAGATAAGTCTCTAGGCTTTGATTCAGACGCTCTGTCTGACCATTGGTCTGCGGATGAAAAGCCGAGGAAAATGACAATTGCATCCCCCGACGTAAACAAAATGCCCTCCAAAACTTGGACACAAACTGAGACCCCCTATCTGACACCACATCAGAAGGCAACCCATGAAGTCTCACAATCTCCCCAATGAACACCTGCGCCAGAGTTTTAGCATTAGGGAGGGCAGGAAGAGCAATGAAATGTGCCATCTTACTGAACCTGTCAACAACCACCAGTATGACAGTCTTCCCTGACGACTGAGGAAGGTCCGTGATGAAGTCCATAGACAAATGAGTCCATGGACGCTCCGGAAGTTTCAAGGGTAAGAGGGTCCCAGACGGACGGGTATGAGGGGTCTTAGAGCGAGCACAAACCCCACAGGACGCGACAAAAGTTAAAACATCTTTATTAACGTTAGGCCACCAAAACCGGCGAGAAAGGAGATCTAAAGTAGCCTTACTCCCTGGATGTCCTGCTAAAGCAGAATTATGATGTGCCTCAATAACCTTTTGTCTCAACTGATTTGGGACAAACAGTCTCCCTGGAGGTCCTGCAGGGGCGTCCCCCTGAGCCTCTAACACCTCCTCCTCAAGCTCAGAACATACAGCCGACACTACCACCCCCTCCTGAAGGATAGGAATCGGGTCATCCATTCTCCCGGCCCCTGGGAAACTGCGAGACAAGGCATCCGCCTTAACATTCTTAGATCCAGGGCGATAAGTGACAACAAAATTAAACCTGGTAAAAAACAACGACCATCGAGCTTGTCTGGAATTCAGACGCTTAGCAGATTCCAAATACAGCAGGTTCTTGTGATCAGTAATGACGGTGACCGGGTGGACTGCCCCCTCCAAAAAGTGACGCCATTCTTCAAAAGCCAACTTAATGGCCAAAAGTTCCCTATTGCCGATATCATAATCCTTTCAGCGGACGACAATTTTTTAGAAAAGAAAGCGCACGGATGCCATTTACCAGGGGACGGACCCTGGGACAATATTGCACCCACCCCTACGTCAGACGCGTCCACCTCCACAACGAACGGCTGTGATGCATCTGGTTGGATGAGAACGGGTGCCGAAGCAAAACATTTTTTCAAAGAGGAAAAAGCTTGGCAAGCTTTGTCCGACCATTTAGAAAAATCCGTCCCTTTTCTTGTCATGTCAGTGAGAGGTTTGACAACAGATGAGAAATTACAAATAAATTTCCGGTAGTAGTTAGCAAACCCCAGAAAACGCTGCAGAGCCTTAAGATCCTCTGGCTGATCCCATTCAAGCACTGCTCTCACCTTTTCAGGGTCCATACGGAAACCGGAGGCTGACACCAAGAACCCCAAAAACTGAAGTTCCTGTACGGCGAATACACACTTTTCCAGTTTGGCGTATAGTTTATTGTCTCGCAAGATCTGCAACACCTGTCTCACATGCTCCTGGTGAGACACAAGATCTGGTGAGTAAATTAAAATGTCATCCAAATATACGACCACAAACAGCCCCACCAGATGACGAAAAATGTCATTAACAAAATGTTGGAATACTGCTGGTGCAGTAGTCAGACCAAAAGGCATGACAAGGTTCTCATAATGTCCCTCCGGCGTGTTAAACGCCGTTTTCCACTCATCCCCCTCTTTTATCCTAATCAGATTATACGCCCCCCTGAGATCCAATTTAGAGAACCATTTGGCGCCAACAATTTGATTGAAGAGATCAGGAATCAGAGGGAGTGGATACGGATCTCGAACAGTAATCCGATTAAGTTCGCGGAAATCCAAGCAAGGGCGTAGGCCTCCATCTTTTTTCTTCACAAAGAAGAACCCCGCGGCCACTGGGGAAGATGAAGGTCTAATATGCCCTTTGGCCAGACTTTCCGAAATATAATCTTTCATAGCCTGCCTCTCAGGACCAGAAAGGTTATATAACCTAGCTTTAGGTAACTTAGCATCAGGAAGTAAATTAATAGAGCAGTCATACACGCGATGAGGAGGCAACTCCTGACACCCCTCCTCAGAGAACACATCCCCAAAGTCCTCCAAAAAAGGAGGCAAAGTACTAGGCACGACCGCACTGATGACTGTGTTCATGCAGTTACTTTTGCAAAACTCCCCCCATTGGCTTATATCTCTGGACTGCCAATTAATCACAGGGTTATGTTTAACCAACCAAGGAAGTCCCAACACAATAGGAGTAGGTAGACCCTCCAACACATAACAAGATAATAGTTCCCTATGTATTGCCCCTACCCGAAGGTCAATGTTATGAACCTCATGAACAAAGCTACCTTGGCCGAGAGGCCTGGCGTCAATGGAGAATATAGGGATCGGTTTGACCAATACACTCAGATGCATACCTTGAGCCTGAGCAAACTGAGCGTCAACCAGATTAGCCCCGGACCCACTATCAAGAAGAACAGAAAATCTCTCCACTCTCGTACCAACCACCACCTCCACTGGTACAAGGAACTGAGAAGAACTAGCGGACGAAATACATACTCCCAGGTTGTCGTCCACCACACAACCTGGGATTAACAGTTTTCCGGCGACTTTTTGCTCAACAAGGCACGGGATGGACATCCCCCAACAAAATGTCCCTCTTTCCCGCAGAAGAAACACCTTCTAGTCCTGCGGCGTACCGCCAATCCCCTCCTACGAAATGATGTCCCTCCCAACTGCATAGGCTCCTCCGAACAGACAAGGGGAACCTCAACATAAGGGACTTTAGTAGTAAGTGGAGTAACAACAGGGGGCGGAGTTACCTCGCACCTCTCCCGGAGCCGTCTATCAGTACGGATAGCTAGGGCCATAGCAGCCTCCAGTGATGGAGGAGAATCATACTGAGACAAAACGTCCTTTAATTTGTCAGAAAGCCCATGACAAAACTGGCTCCTAAGAGCTGGGTCATTCCACTGAGTATCTGTGGCCCATCTACGGAACTCAGAAGCAAATTCCTCCGCCGGACGATCTCCCTGCTGTATCTTACGTAATTTTGTCTCAGCAAGAGAGACCCGATCTGGGTCATCATATACCAAACCCAGGCAGTAAAAAATCGATCTACTGACTGCAGAGCCGGGATCCCGGAGGAAGGGAGAAGGCCCAGGATTGAGGGTCCCCTTGTAGGAGCGAGATAACAATTCCCACTCTCTGCTCTTCACTCCCTGATGATCGAGGCCGAAGCCGAAAATACAATTTACATGCTTCCCTGAAGGTAAAAAATTTGTCTCGCCCACCAGTGAACCTGTCCGGGAGAGCTACTTTAGGTTCAAATCTGGTTTGCTCCGAGGGAGACAAAACTTTGGACTTAATGTCCGTCAGCTCCATGGATAATCCCGCAACTGCAGAGCCAGCTGGGCTACTGGATCCATGGCAACTGGAAATAATTTTATGGGCCAGTGAAAATGTCACGCGGTCTTATGATATGTGTACGATGTCAGTAAACTATTCTTAAAAGAACAACACTCTATACAACATATAGATTAGCAACATCAGCATGTAAATATAGAATAGATTTACCTGACACGATATCCGTTGAACTCAGGGTTAATCTTGAGGACTTGATACACTGTCACAGGAAAGAGGAGGACCGGGGGTCTAACCTGACCCTAAACTGGGGTCCTAACTAATCCCTCACCTTGGAGGTACTGATAATGGTTCAGAGGTCCAAGTCTCCAGCCTAACCCTGTCTCCTATCAGTCCCTGAACCCTGTAATCAGTCCTAAGAAGGATACTGATTACCACCAAAGGGATATGGGCTGATCTCTGCTAAATACACAGATTAGACATATAAGACAGACTGGAGAAAACACAGACTTGCATACACACTCAAACACAGAAGGAACATAAATGATCTGGGATATTAAACTCTAAGCAAGGTGAGCTTAAAACAACTAAGGAGCTCTTTAACTTAAGTCTATACAGATACAATCCTATCTGTGGTCTGCATGAAGAATTTCACTGGCAACTCCCAACACAGACAACCAGAGATTTAAAGGAAACCAATCAACAAATAATTAATTGCAGCCGGGAGAAACTGCACCCAGTCCCAGAACTGAGCACAGACAGAATTAACTCCCTAACTGCCAAACACAAAGAAACAGCAACTCAGCTGTGAGAAGTCAGAATGTGCAACCGCGACGATCTTCGTGGCGATGCACACATGACACTCGGATGTTTGGCAAGCATCAGAAGAGTACCAGGTGGTACCTGGAACACCCCTGCCAAAGAATTATAAATAACCCGGACAGGGTCACTGTATGTAAATAGTTAAATTGTTGATGTACCCGGACGGGTGAATGTTCATAAAAATTTTTTTAATTTAATAAAAAACACAACACAGTTTTCATTACTTTTATTACAGTCTCATCCTGCGACGCCATCGATCTCCTGTAAAAAAATGAAAAAAAAAAAACAGCAGTATACCACCTGTCCGACGCAGTCCATAGTAACGAGTGTCCCACGACGATCCAGCTCTGCTACATCAGAATGACATCAGAGGCAGGCAGGCAGGCAGAGCCTGTCATCCCGGCGCAGCACAGCTGATTACCTGCTTCCCCGGCGGTGACGTCATCGGACTGGTTTACGGCCGGGATTACCCTGCAGTCACTGCAGTTATCGCAAAAAACTGCATGTGACCGCCAGGGAGAAGATAATGGCGGCCATCAAGCAGTCCAGGACGTGACCGCCGGAGATCTTCTGCCAGGTAAGTGCCGCTGACTCCTGACAGACCCGACCGACGGACACTCACAGTGACAGTGACAAATCCGATTCCGGTATCCGATATGACGAAAATATCGGTACTCGGAATCGAAAGCCCGATACAGCTAATATCGGCCGATACCCGATATTTGCAGTATCGTATCGCTCAACACTACTTCTAAACAATAATCATGGCTTTCGTACATGATGCTTCTGTAGAGTGCACAAAATCTGAACTGGATATTTTTGACATAACCCCCACGCAAACAAGTATAGAGAAATCTCTTTTTGTAGAAGTTCAACCTATTGCTGCTCTGTCGGACAATGCACCGTTGGAATTTTTCATATCGAGGAGCTGTGAATATTATGATTTGAACAACACTCTGCTCTACGTAAATTTTGTCGTCAAACAAGATAATTCTGCTATTGAAGATGAAGTCTCGTGTAGCGCTTATAAATTATCCTCTAGCGACGCTTTTTAATCAGGTTGATATTACTCTGGGAGATCGGCTCATCTCGCAGTCTGACAATCTCTACAGCTATAGAGCCTACATTGAAACGCTGTTAAATTACAACTCACAGACGTTATCGTCCCAATTCACTGCCGGATCTATATATATAAGAGGCATCGTGATTACTCGGTAATCCCGCCCCCTACACAGTAGCTCCGCCCCCACCACATTGCCACACACAATCCCACCCCCCATCACATCACCACACATAATCCCGCCCCCACCACATTACCACACATTACTCCGCCCCCCTACCACATTATCACACATAATCCCGCCCCCACCACATTACCACACCTAATCCCGCCCCCACCACATCACCACACATAATCCTGCCCCCACAACACATTACCACACATAATCCCGCCCCCCCACCACATCACCACACATAATACCGCCCCCCACCACATTACCACACCTAATCCCGCCCCCACCACATCACCACACATAATCCCGCCCCCCACCACATCACCACACATAATCCTGCCCCCCACCACATTACCGCTCATAATCCCGCCCCCACCACATTACCACTCATAATCCCGCCCCCCCACCACATTACCACACACAATCCGGCTCCCCACCACATCAGCACACACAATCCCACACCCCCACCACATCACCACACATAATCCCGGCCCCCCACCACATCACCACACATAATCCCGCCCCCCCACCACATCACCACACCTAATCCCGCCCCCCACCACATTACCACACATAATCCCGCCCCCACCACATCACCCCACATAAACCCACCCCCCACCACATCACCACACATAATCCCACCCCATCACATTACCACACATAATCCCACCCCCCCACCACATCACCACACATAATCCCGCCCCCCCACCACATTACCACACATAATCCCCCCCCACCACATTACCACACATAATCCCGCCCCCACCACATTACCACATATAATCCCACCCCCCACCACATTACCACACAAGGCAATTACAAAATTGCAAGGACAAACATTCGATTAGATTGGCATTCTACCTGATCCTGTATTCACACATGGTCAATTATACACTGCATTCTCTAGAGTAACAAGTTGTAAAGGTCTTTCAGTTCTAATTGTACCTGGTAGAAGTCAAGGAAAGATCTTTGAAAATGACGAAAATGACTATACATTTAATTGTGTTTACAGAGAAATTTTAACTTAATTTATGTTTCGTTATGAAATTTGTTTAGATGCTGGAATGAATAAAAAACGCACATCTTACTGAATCCAGTTTGTTTTCGATTTTAATAGTACAAAATTAAATTAAAAAGTGTGTAGCGGCGCAGGTGTATATGTGCCAGATCAGCAGCAAGTACAAAACTCCAAACCACAAGGAGAAAAAGGAAATTAGACTAATAATAACAAATAGTACTCGCGCTAAAAACAGACACACTACCAGTACTGATTGCGACACATACCTTAGTTTGCAAGGGATTCTATGAATGAATGTGCAGATAGAGCCACAATAATTCCTACGCGTTTCGGAGAGCTTTCGGCCTCCTTCATCAGGATGTGGAACTATTTGCCTTTAATTAACCAATACAGATCTAGAACCTATTTATATGAGCCAAGTGCAGACAGAGCCATCCCTGATGAAGGAGGCCGAAAGCTCTCCGAAACGCGTAGGAATTATTGTGGCTCTATCTGCACACCGTAGTTTTTACTAGCCATCACGTGATCCATCACGTGTTAGCACCCGGACATTGCAGCCGCTTTGTTACCACCGTCGCACGCCAGCACCGTCGCTTGAGGATTATTTACATCTCCCTGCTTGCAGCCGTGCAGAGGCGACAGTGAGGAGGAGAGTTTGCCACCGGCCGGGGCAGCTCTCTAGGATTTCTACTTATTTTTTTCCCATTTATTGGACCGTTCTGGAATTAACATCTCAAGCTAAGTACTACCATTTCTGGATAGATTACCAGGCAATTGTTTTTTCATATAAGGTACCGCCAGAGTATCTGTTTTGTATCACTGGTTTCATAATTTTTTTGCCACTTAGGATTCAGGACTTCATGGTTTAATATATCACTTTACTTTTTTCACCAAGTAAATGGGCAATTGATTTATTGTTTTATGCTGGTTGTTAGGATACTTTGCACTTTGAAAACCGCATGGTTACTTCTGCGGTTTTATTATACTGCAGTTTAAGCACGGCATTTTTATAACCAAGTTGCATTTATATAAGCACATTTATATTCACATATTCTTCTTTGCACCTTTTTCTTTATCCAAGAATGGATTATTATGATATTTTTTAGAGCTGTTCACACACATCTTTTTCTTTCTCTAGTATCCACGAAAGGGTTTACTTATTACAATAAGTTCATCGCTGTTCCATCATTCGAACATTCATTCATAGAATCCCTTGCAAACTAAGGTATGTGTCGCAATCAGTACTGGTAGTGTGTCTGTTTTTAGCGCGAGTACTATTTGTTATTATTAGTCTGTTTTCGATTTTACACTGTGAATAAAATGTATCATTAGTATTATTCAGATTTTTAATGATTATTATTGTTATTAACTTCATTTTAATTTCATTTACCACCTGCGTAAGCGTTATTGAATGTTGTCATTATTTACTTTAGTTTAATCACCAGCAGCGTTAATTAGCAATGAGCGTGCCGAGCGTTAGCTGGCTGGAAACAGCTAGTTATTTTATAAAGACACTGCGGGGCATCACAATGATCAAACCCTGGATGGGTCAAATGCAGGATTCAACAAAAGAGCCCTCGCACTAGCTCACTCTAAACCTGTTGATCTTTTAGGTCTGATTTTTGGCAATGTTTAATCAACCGAAGCTTATATTGAACGGAATTGACCTTAAGATCAAGTTAACGCGAAATAAGGACTTTCTGTCTAATGTCGGCTGAACCTGATCCACTTAAAGTACAAATTTTACAAGCTTCTCTCTATATTTAAAGAGAGTACAAGTTTCGCCGGTGGTACGGATAGGCCATAGCCTGGCCCTGTTAAATGCCACAGCAAAATACGCTATTGATAGGGTATGCATGAAAGTGTACAGCATCCCGCAGGGAAATGATTCTCCAACCATGAGAACTTTTGTTTAGGCGCTCTTCCTCGCTTGATTATATTGGGCTTTGTAGATAATGAAGCGCTCAGCGGCGCATATAATAAAAATCCATTGTACGTCCACCATTATAACGTTAATAATGTGGCTCTATTTTTAGATGGACAACAGATACCATCTCAGCCGTATCAACCCAGTTTCAATATTGATCTAGCCGTTAGAGAGTATATGGCCGTAGCCCATATATCTGGTAAACATAAGTCTTATTGTGCTCTAGCGATTGATCGAGAAGAATTTGTGGACGGATTCACATTCTTTGCATTTGATTTATCAGCTGATCAAGAACCTGGAGGCCACTTCTCTCTCATTAAAACAGGTAACCTGAGGGCGGAAGTTCGGTTTGCTCTACCTACGCCTCACACTGTAAATATGGTGGTGTATGCCCTGAACTCATCTATTCTAGAAATTAATAACCAGCGTGAAGTCTTGTATGATTTCTACTGATGATGGATTCCCTGCAAATCACAAGACTGATGAAGGCGGATTTCTATAACAGAACGAATATTTCTGGGGTGTTTCCGCGTGATTTGCTTCCGGAAGAAAGAGTAACTCAAAGACCATCAGCCTATATAGCGAACACGGACAACTCAAAGAATAGTGGAAAACATTGGATATTGATTTTACTATGCAATGATAAGAAGGCTATATTTTTTGATAGTTATGGACTCTCAATGGACAATGTACTTTTTGCCTGATGAGTTTGTAAAGTTCTTAAAGAGAAATAGTGAATTATACTGCTATCAAAATAAGCAACTCCAGGATACATATAGTACTGCCTGCGGTCATTATTGTGTGTTTATTCTGAAGCATCTGGCAAGGGGATGCACATACAGTGAGATATTATACCAATTTACTAATAATTTTAAAAAGAATGATAATATAGTTTATGATTTTGTAATGAGCAATTCAGCAGCTTCAAGATATAATAATTGCAACTCTTATAATTTCCAAATATGCAGGTCTTTTTGTTCAGTATGAATATATGAATACATTGATTACTGAACTGAGGACAGCTGACTTTAGGCCTCAGTCCCTTCAATAACCGACAGGTGATTCCCTTGCTTTAGTCTTCAGAGCCTACGTTATCCCTGAGGTAAAATGTTTATTCAGCGAAGTGTAATATCTCACACTGACAACATGCGACCAGCTGTAGCTTATTTTTTGCTATAGAAAAACAACGAATAACTACACGGACTTTGTTCATTGTAAACCTCCCTGCTGTAACTAATGACTGTGTCTCACTATGTATATCACCTCCTCTGTTCCACATTTGTAACTTTTGCTTTTGAAAAACAATGACTAACTAAAGGACTTTTGTCCTATGCCTTGACACTGATGACACCTGTTGTAACTAGCTGCAACTAATGACTCTAGAAGATGAGAAACGTCAAGATGCCTGTAGCCTGTGTCTTACTTACATTGTACATCAGTTGTCCTTTATGTAAAGGCACTGCCACACTTAGCGATCGCACTAGCGATCACGACAACGACTTAACCTGGTGAGATCGCTAGTGCGATCGCTATGTGATCGCTAGTTAGATTCCAAACACATCTCATCAGCGATCTGTATAACGACCTCTGCGGTTGTTGGGAAAACCTAGTCCCACTTGCGATGCTGGTGAAGTCATTCATAAAGGGTGTCACACTCAGCGATTCAGGCTCACCAGAGGGACACCAACGACCAAAAAACGGCTCAGAACGTTCATAAGCGATCAGCGACATCTCAGCAGGGGCCACATCGCTGCTACATGTCACACACAGCTGAGTCGCTAACGAGATCGCTGCTGTGTCATAAATGGTGACGCAGTAGCGATCTCGTTAGCGATCTCGCTAGCGATCTAACTGATTGAATCTAATTGAACAATGAAATTTATTCATCTGTCGTTATAAAATGTCACTGATTTTGTTCAATAAACATTATAACTTTTATGTGAAAAACTCGACTCTCGTTCTTTATTTTACTCAGGACTGTTTAGCGTATCAAATTGCCAATAAAAGACGATACATAATATCGACGCTATACATGATAGATCCTATAGAAATAATAGCTGTATCAAAAAACCTATAAAATTATTGTCCTTATAAAACAATTAACGTATCTACCGCACTTTGTTTCCCTTTGATTACTGGAATTCATGTCAGTAGTCAATTTAATACACTACAATAGCCGTACGATATCTATTTAATACACTTTAATAGCATTTTGTTATCAATTTGTAGGAATCGTATCAGTAATCAATTCAATACACTTCACTACGATAGTCGCACGAAATCTATTTATTTCCCTTCACTACGATAGTCGCACGATATCTAATTCCCTTTCATGCACTGCGATATCCATATAATATCTATTTAATTCCCTTTAATACACTACAATAGTCGCACGATATCTATTTCAGGAACTTTAATATCAATTTGATATCAATTTGATAGTGGGCGGGCAGCTGTCAGATTTCTTTTTGACGAGACATCCCTCCCCCTTACTACTGACCTTTCCTTTTCTTAACCCTTTTTATAAGGTTTATAACTGCATCTGATTATTACATGTTACATTACATTGTTTTGGCATGTTTATTTGAAAGGTTATAAGTCTACTTTTGATAAAGCCAAAATATTTGTGGTCTCTGTGACCTTCTGTGTCACTACCATTCTTGAGATTCTAGACACCCTGATTTCTCTTATGATTTTTATAGTGTGTGTCTTATATATGGTTATATTGTTTTTTGTACAATTTTTACCCCCAAGACTGTTTTCACGTTCATGATCAGGCCAAATTTTACATTTCTGACCAGTTTCAATTTATGTGGTAATAACTCTGGAAAGCTTCAATGGATCCCACTGATTCTGAGAATTTTGTTTGTAACATATTTTACTTCATGGTATTGGTAAAATTTATTTGACATGACTTGAGTTTATTTGTGAAAAACACAGAAATATGGCAAAATTTTAGAAAATTTAGCAATTTTCAAACTTTGAATTTGTATTCCTTTAAATCAGAGACATACAGCCGATTCACACAAAATTAGAATATCATCAAAAAGTTAATTTATTTCAGTTCTTAAATACAAAAAGTGAAACTCATGTATTATTTAGAGTAATTACACACAGAGGGATCTATTTCACTTGTTTATTTCTGTTAATGTTGATGATTATGGCTTACAGCCAATGAAAACCCAAGAGTCGTCATCTCTGTAAATTAGAATACTTTATAACACCGGCTTGAAAATTGATTTTAAAAGTGTCATGGTTTACTGGGTTCTTGGACCAGGTAGTCGCAGGGTTAACTTGGTTGGCCTCTTTCTGGGTCCTGGGAGGCTTTTATAGCCTCACTGTGAGGCCAATCTTTGTCGTTTATACTCTGACCTTTGGCTGAGTGTGTCTGACCCTGTGCTTGTGCCAGTGCTTTGTGCCTGTGCTACGTTTTGTCTGTCTGGTTCTGATTTGGCTGTGTCCATGTTACGAGTTTTGCCTGTCCCTTTTGTACTGCGTTGTTCCCTCTGTGTATGACCCCTTGGCTGTGTTCTGATTATTCTCTGCCTGCTCCTTTTGTACTGCGTTGCTCCCTCTGTGTATGACCTGGCTATCCTGACTATTCATTCTGTCTATGCCCCTTGGTAACTTTATTTCGTAGTTACCCTTCTAGGAGTTTTCCTTTACCTCCTAGTTCTCTGGAGCTTAGGCCACGCCCCTAGGCAGTCACGTGCCTGCAGGTCCTCCAGCCTGAAGCATTCTCTATCTGCTACTGCTGCCTCTGAGAGACGTGTGGCCGGCTCCACCCCTTGGCAGTCACGTGCTTCGGGTCCTGTTCCTCAGAAACACACGTCTTCCCTGCTGCGGCTCTGCTATACAGGTATCTTTGGGCACAGTTTGTTCACTCAGGACACACGCACTGGTTCAGTGAGCAAGTGCAGTGCGGTGTCCCTGACATTATAAACGACCGTTACATTTTTTTTCTGAGGGGGAGATTTAGGAGTGTTATCCCCATGGATCCCATGCAGGTGTTAGCAGGTCAGGTGAAACGTCTGACGCAAAGGTTCCAGGAGTTGAATGTTGAGCAGCACATGATGGCTCAGACCCAGCAGCAGCTGGTAGATACCGTACAGGGGGCTGTCGCTGCGGGGTCTCTGGGTACAGGTGGTAAGGATGTGTCATTGGTATCTCCTGACTCTCCAGTTAAACTGCCCGACTGCTTCTCAGGGGATAAAAATGAGTTCAGAGCCTTTAGGGAGGGGTATAAACTTTTTTTCTCCCTGAGGCCTCGCTCTTCTGGGGATGAGTTCCAGAGGGTGGGGGTCATTATTTCCCTACTTTGGGGGCCCCACAAGCCTGGGCTTTTTCTCTCTCTCCTTCTGCTCCTGAGAGGATGACTGTTGATATGTTTTTTCATGCCCTGGGCCGCATCTATGATGAGGATGACAGGGTCCGTATGCCTGAGGACATGGTAATGAGTGTTCGTCAGGGTAAACATTCAGCCGAGTGGTTGTAAGGTTCTTTGTCTCTGTTGACATGTTCCTTGAAACTCAGTTTTCCGTCGGCCATTTTGCTTTCTGTCTTTCTGCAGCTCTTGCCCTCAGTTAATATGGAGTTTCCAGTTTTCATGTTCCCGCCCTGATTCTTCCCTCTTGCTTCTTAAGCAGCCTCAGCTGAACAATCAGTGCTCCTGAATCAAGCCTCAGTCAGTCTGTGACCTGACTCCTGGAAGCCTTGGACTTGTACTCCAGCTATTCCCTACTGAGGAACCTTGGAACACTTTTGGACTCTGGAAACCTGCTGTTTGGTGAATCCATGTTTGCAGAGGAATTACGGTACAGAGAAGAGATCCTGAACCTGCTTTGGAGATTTATTGTAGTGCTTGAAGTTACTCTGGCCTGCTGTGTCTCCTGTCGCTGTTCCTGCAAACTGTGTGAACTTTTCAGCATGCTTGTATGAAGCAATACAAGTCATTTCATATCAACCTGTGTCTCCTGTGTTTTCCTCGCACCCAAGCACAAGACGCTATAGGAACTGTACACTATACATGACAAGATTCAGGAGCCAATGTTTAGTGTCTGCTGGGTCTGGGAAAGCCGTGTCTGCTGTGACTGTGGATATCAGATGTCCGTTTAATACCTTATGTGATGACAGTGGTTGTGACTTCTCACAACCATTCCAGGTGAGCGCATTCCCTTAAAATTTTACTCTGGAGTGTTACCACAGGTAAACACTATTGTTTTTTTTTTTTTTCCTTTCCTCTTCTCCTTCCAGCACCTCTGCCTTAAAAGATCTGGAAGATGGAGGCCCGCATAAAGGAACTTTGCGGAGTGACTGATACAATCCTTTCAGATGTACAGACTTTAAAAACCCGTTTTGCAAGCCTACAGGACCTCACTAATCATAATTTGCAAGTGTTTGGACAGACTACCCAGGAATTGCGAGCCAGGATTGAGGCTCTAGAGGAACGAGCCCAGGCTCCTGCCATAACCCCAAGTTCTGGGATCCCCAAATTACCTCCTTTTCGTTTTGGCGGTGAACGTGAGAAATTCAGGGGATTTATTAATCAATGCAATTTATTTTTCTCTGCACATGCTTCACAATTTCCCACTGAACGATCCAAAGTGCTTACTATAATCATGTTGCTTACCAATAAGGCTTTGATGTGGGCAAACCCTCTGATTGAGACTGAGGATGATTGTTTGAATCACCTTGATGCTTTTATTTCAGCCATGGGGCAGGTGTTTGATGACCCCAATCGAGGTGCAACAGCTGAAGCAGCCATGTTAACTTTGCGCCAAGGTAAGCGTTCAGTAGCCGAATATGCCCTGGATTTCAGGAGATGGGCTCTTGATACCACTTGGGACACTTCCGCTAAAAAAATCTATTTTTCGGAAAGGGTTGTCTCCACTTGCTCGTGCCGACCCTCCCACTGCGTTAGGTGACTTTATTAACTATTGTATACGTATTGATGCTCGTCTGACTGAACGCAGACAAGAGAGATGGTTCGAAAATAATCGCACTAACCTTTTACTACCTCCCTCCTCAGCTAAGGAACCTTTGAGTAGGATCACAAGGGAACCAGAACCTGAACCCATGCAGGTGGACTCTTTACAAAGACGGGTTAGTGATGCACGCAAAGAACATCGTATAAAGGAAAATCTATGTTTCTACTGTGGTAAGTCAGGGCACTTCATTATAAACTGCCCCAGCCGTTCTCGTAAGACTACTGCAGCAGTCATTCACTGTGAGTGTTGCGAGAGGAGCTCTGTCATGTCCGAGCCTCAGGCTCCAGAGAGATCTGCTGCAAGAGATCTTGATTTCTCTGACTTAAACTCTGTTAGTTCTGGGGACGATGACGGTATAAACGCTGCAATTTTTCAAGTTTCCTCAGCGGTGTCCCAGCTGAGTTGTAAAAGAAACAATTCTCATTGCTTCCTTTCCATCAAACTCTGGGTTGACTCAGTCTGGGTGTCTAGCTCTGCTATGATCGACTCAGGAGCAAGTGGAAATTTTATGGATATCTCCTTTGCTCTGAAACGGGATACGTTCAGTGAAGAAGGCTACTCCAGTACAGATGGAGACTGTGGATGGCTCTCTACTGACTTCTGGACCAGTGGATCAAGAAACAGAGCCTTTGAGGGTCCTTATGGGTAAAGATCATCAGGAGAAAATGTCTTTTTTGCTTATCTCTTCTCCCACTTTCCCATCATTCTAGGGCTACCATGGCTGCAGGCGCAGAATCCTACGATTAACTGGGAGACCAAGGAATTACACTTTCCGGAGAAACAGATGAGTCAAGGAGTTTCAGCTTGCTCTGTTCCTAAAGGAACCATGTCAGTCCCTGAACTACCAGCTGTATACCAGGACTATGTGGATTTATGTGACAAGAAGAACGCTGATCAGTTTCCTCCTCACCGTCCATATGATTGTCCAATTGAATTATTGCCCGGAGCCGAGATACCTTTTGGTAAGATCTACCCCCTAGCGGGGCCCGAGCTAAAAGCTTTGAAGGATTATATAGATGAAAATTTAGCCAAGGGCTTCATACGCCCCTCTTCATCTCCCGCAGGTGCACCCATCTTCTTTGTGAAGAAGAAAGATGGATCTCTGAGACCCTGCATAGACTATAGGGAACTCAATAAGGTTACTATTAGAAACCGTTATCCATTGCCTTTAATCCCTGAGTTGTTGGAGAGAGTGCGGCATGCCAAAATTTTCTCTAAACTGGATCTCCGTGGGGCCTATAACTTGGTCCGTATTAGACCTGGGGATGAATGGAAGACTGCTTTCAGGTCACGCTATGGACACTTTGAATATCTAGTTATGCCTTTTGGTCTGAGTACCGCCCAGCCACTTTCCAACACTTCGTGAATGATATCTTCAGGGATCTCCTAGATACATTTGTGGTGATTTATCTGGATGATATTCTAATTTTTTCTAACTCCACAGAGGAACATCATGGACATGTGAGAATGGTCTTAGAACGCCTAAGACAAAACCATCTCTACATCAAGCTTTAAAAATGTGAATTCCATAGGACCGAAATTCAATTTCTGGGGTATGTACTATCTACGCAAGGGATTAGTATGGATGGAAGCAAGACCCAAGCCATCAAGGATTGGCCAATTCCTAGAAATGTGAAGGAGGTGCAGCGTTTCATCGGGTTTGCCAACTTCTATAGACGTTTCATTAAGAATTTTTCTGAGGTAGTGTCACCTATCACCCAACTTACCCGGAAACAGTCTAGGTCCTCCTGGACCCCGCAAGCTCAGGAAGCATTTTCCTGTTTAAAGGATAAATTTACCACCGCACCTATCTTAGTACATCCCAACCCCGAGCTTGCCTTCATAATAGAGGTGGATGCTTCAGACTGTGCCGTTGGAGCTATACTCTCTCAGAGAACAGGTGAGAAGAATGTCTTGCATCCCTGTGCCTTCTTTTCCCAGCAGTTGTCTTCGGCTGAGAGGAACTACGATGTGGGCAATAGAGAATTGTTGGCCATTATTGCCGCCTTCAAGGAATGGAGACACCTTCTTCAGGGTGCTGCACAGCAAATAGTCGTCCTGACAGACCATCGTAACCTTGAATTTATCAGGTCGGCTAAGTGCCTGACTCCTCGCCAGGCTCGCTGGAATCTTTTCCTAAACCAATTTAATTTTGTCATTTCTTATAGACCAGGATCGCGCAATGGAAAGGCTGATGCACTCTCTAGGATTCATTCAGCAGAGACACGTCCACTTACTCCTCCTAAGACTATTCTTCCTGACTCTAGATTCCTGGGAGTGATTCATAATCAAGACCTACTTAAGGACATCAAGGAAGCATACCATGCGGATTCTTTGTTGGCTCAACCCCCAAGGGACGTAAGTCTTGTCTTTAAGAATGGTGTGTGGATTCAGGGACAATGTCTGTATATACCTGAAACAGTCAGATTAAGAGTATTGCAACTCATCCACGATTCCAAGATAGCCGGGCATAGGGGAATTCTAAAGACACAAGAATTTCTTTCTCGTTTTTTTGGTGGCCCACTTACAGGAAAGATGTCTTAAACTATGTCACTTCATGTGAAGTCTGTGCAAGATGCAAAACACCTCGCTCCTCACCAACTGGTCTGTTGCAACCTCTTCCCACCCCGTCCCGCCCGTGGGGATCCATTTCTATGGACTTCATTGTGGAGTTACCAACCTCTCAAGGGAAGAACACCATTCTAGTGGTGGTTGACCGTCTAACAAAGGCAGCTCATTTTATCCCTTGTGTCGGCTTACCCACTGCAAAACAGACATCAGACTTGATGATTAAGAATGTGTTTCGCTTACATGGAGTACCGGATGAGGTCATTTCGGATCGAGGGGTGCAATTCACTTTAAGGTTTTGGCAAAATTTCTGTGCAGCATTGGACATTAAAGTAAACCTTTCTTCTGCTTTTCATCCCCAGACTAATGGACAGACAGAACGAACCAATCAGACCCTGGAGCAGTATCTCCGCTGTTTTATCTGCCACCTACAGGATGATTGGGTGGATCTACTTCCATTGGCTGAGTTCTCTTATAACAACTCTCAGAGCGCCTCCACTAAGCAGTCTCCTTTTTACTCCAATCTAGGTTATCATCCTAACATTCTTCCTTGATTTCCCATAGATACGCCCTTGCCGGCAGTAGCTGAAAGAATCACTTCTTTACAAAAGAATATGGATCTTCTAAAGGAAAATCTAGAATTGGCTCAGGAAAGGTACAAGAAAGCAGCAGATAAATTTCGTAAACCTGCAACAGCTTTCAAGGTAGGAGATTTGGTCTGGCTGTCAACCAGAAATCTTAAATTAAAGATTCCATCGTCTAAATTGGGACATAAGTACATTGGACCTTATAAGATCAATAAGATTATAAGTGCTGTTGCTTGTCGTCTTCAACTGCCCAGAACTATGAGAATCCACCCTGTCTTTCATGTATCCCTACTAAAGGCTGCAACACCCAATACGTTTCCTGGACGTTCTTCTCCTTGCCCTGACCCAGTGCTGGTCGATGGTCAGGAAGAATTTATGGTGGAAAGGATTCTAGATTCCAGGTTGTACAGAAATCAGTTGCAATATTTGATTAAATGGCAGGGCTACCCAGTGGAGGACAACTCATGGGAACCAGTCAATAATGTAAATGCTCCTCGCCTGCTCCGCCAGTTTCATCAGAGGTACCCTGACAAGCCTGGTCTGAGGTCATCCGGAGGTTGTCCCTAAGGGGGGAGTAATGTAAGGTTCTTTGTCTCTGTTGACATGTTCCTTGAAACTCAGTTTTCCGTCGGCCATTTTGCTTTCTGTCTTTCTGCAGCTCTTGCCCTCAGTTAATATGGAGTTTCCAGTTTTCATGTTCCCGCCCTGATTCTTCCCTCTTGCTTCTTAAGCAGCCTCAGCTGAACAATCAGTGCTCCTGAATCAAGCCTCAGTCAGTCTGTGACCTGACTCCTGGAAGCCTTGGACTTGTACTCCAGCTATTCCCTACTGAGGAACCTTGGAACACTTTTGAACTCTGGAAACCTGCTGTTTGGTGAATCCATGTTTGCAGAGGAATTACGGTACAGAGAAGAGATCCTGAACCTGCTTTGGAGATTTATTGTAGTGCTTGAAGTTACTCTGGCCTGCTGTGTCTCCTGTCGCTGTTCCTGCAAACTGTGTGAACTTTTCAGCATGCTTGTATGAAGCAATACAAGTCATTTCATATCAACCTGTGTCTCCTGTGTTTTCCTCGCACCCAAGCACAAGACGCTATAGGAACTGTACACTATACATGACAGTGGTTCTGTTCGGAGTTCCGACGTTGGGCAGCGGAGGTCTCCTGGAATGGTGCCACCCTTCGAGGGCTATTCCGCAGAGGCCTCTCTGAACGTCTCCAGGACGCCCTGGCCCTTCATCCTCCACCTGATACTTTGGAGGACGCCATAACCCAGGCCGTACGAATGGACCGCAGGCTACGCGCCAGGGGTGTCATGCAGTGTGAAACCTCACTGTTTGCTGGCAGCAAAGAGACTGGAGCCACTACTGAGGTCATGGACATTGGCACCATCTCGCTAAAAGATAAGGAGAGAAGACATCGCCGGGAGAAACAACTCTGTTTCTATTGTGGAGAGTCTGGACATTGGAGAAAAGATTGCCCCAACTGTCCGTCATCTAAGACGGCGGAAAACTACTAGATCTGGGTAGCGGTCGAGGAGGCTGCCCAGACCTTCAGGTACTATTTTCCTCATGTCCTAAAGTCATGTTAAAGGTGGAACTGTTGGTAGACAACTATCATTTTTTTTCAACAGCATTGGTGGACAGTGGTTCAACTCTCAATCTGATCAGTTCCTGTGTCATCTCCCAACATAAGATAGGGACAGTCAGGTTGGAGACACCCCTTAAAATTGTTGCTATCGACTCTTCCCCTCTTACAGGGATTCTTTATGCTTCCAAAAGGTTTTCTTTGCAGGTCGGTTCTTCCCACAAGGAAGACATGGAATGTTTTGTCATGGACAAATTGCCCACAGGGCTAGTGCTGGGTATGCCATGGCTTCAACGCCACAACCCAGTGATTGACTGGGAATCAGGGGAGATTATTAAATGGGGATCCCAATGTGTCGACTGTTGCCATAAACCTGTTTATTGTCTGAAACTTGCAAAACCAGTCTCAGTGTCTTCTGTTGGTCTGGAGGGTATTCCAGAGTACCTGAAAGACTTTGAGGACGTGTTCTCTGAAAGTGAGGCTGAGGCTCTGCCCCCGTATAGATCATTTGACTGTGCTATTGATCTTGTCCCTGGAGCCAAATTGCCCAAGGCCCGTGTAATGTATGTGGTACAGTTCATATAGCGTCTTGTGCTTGGGTGCGATGAAAATACTTGAGACACAGGTTGATAAAGAAAGTCTTGTATTGCTTCATACAAATTGGCAAAAATAAACACACAGGTTGCAAACACAGAAGCAGGAGACACAGCAGGCCAGAGTAATCTAAGCTCAGCAATAACTCTCCACAACAGATTCAGATCTTCTTCTCTGTTACCGCAAGTCCATGCAAACGTGAGGCTCTCAAGAGCAGAGTTCAGAGTCCACAAGTGCTTCAGAGTTCCTCAGTAGGAATGGCTGGAGTACAAGGTCCAAGGCTTCAGGAGTCAGAACACAGGTTCACTGCAGGCTAGATTCTGAAGCACTGATTGCTCAGCTGTGGCTGTTTAAGAAGCAAACGGAGAGAATCAGGGCGGGAACATGCAAGCTGGAAAACTCCATTTTGACTGAGGGCAAGATAGCTGCAGCAAAACAGAAAGCAAAATGGCCGACGAACAAACTGAGTTTCAGAAACAGATACACAGAACCTTACATTACTCCCCCCTTAGGGACAACCTCCGGATGACCTCAGACCAGGCTTGTGTGGGTACCTCTGATGAAACTGACGGAGCAAGCGAGGAGAATTAACGTTATTGACTGGCTCCCATGAGTTGTCCTCCACTGGGTAGCCCTGCCATTTAATCAGATATTGTAACTGATTTCTATACAACCTGGAATCTAAAATCCTTTCCACCACAAATTCTTCCTGACCATCGACTAGCACTGGGTCAGGGCAAGGAGAAGAACGTCCAGGAAACGTATTGGGTGTCGCAGCCTTTAGTAGGGATACATGAAAGACAGGGTGGATTCTCATAGTTCTGGGCAATTGAAGACGACAAGCAACGGCACTTATAATCTTACTGATTTTATAGGGTCCAATGTACTTATGTCCCAACTTAGACGATGGAATCCTTAACTTAAGATTTCTGGTTGACAGCCAGACCAGGTTTCCTACCTTAAAAGCTGGTGCAGGTTTACGAAATTTATCTGCTGCCTTCTTGTACCTTTCCTGAGCCGATTCCAGATTCTCCTTTAGAAGATCCATATTCTTCTGTAAAGTCGTGACTCTTTCAGCCACTGCTGGCAAAGGCGTCTCTATGGGAAATCGTGGTAGAATGTTAGGATGATAACCTAGATTAGAGTAAAAAGGAGACTGTTTAGTGGAGGCACTCTGAGAGTTGTTGTAAGAGAACTCAGCCAATGGAAGTAGATCCACCCAATCATCCTGTAGGTGGCAGATAAAGCAGCGGAGATACTGCTCCAGGGTTTGATTGGTTCGTTCGGTTTGTCCATTAGTCTGGGGATGAAAAGCAGAAGAAAGGTTTACTTTAATGTCCAATGCTGCACAGAAATTTTGCCAAAACCTAGAAGTGAATTGCACCCCTCGATCCGAAATAACCTCATCCGGTACTCCATGTAAACGAAACACATCTTTAATCATCAAATCTGATGTCTGTTTTGCAGTGGGTAAGCCGACACAAGGGATAAAATGAGCTGCCTTTGTTAAACGGTCAACCACCACTAGAATAGTGTTCTTCCCTTGAGAGGTTGGTAATTCCACAATGAAGTCCATAGAAATGGATCCCCACGGGCGGGACGGGGTGGGAAGAGGCTGTAACAGACCAGTTGGTGAAGAGCGAGGTGTTTTGCATCTTGCACAAACCTCACACGAAGTGACATAGTCCAAAACATCCTTCCTACAAGTGGGCCACCAAAAGAAACGAGAAAGAAATTCCTGTGTCTTTAGAATTCCTCTATGCCCGGCTATTTTGGAATCGTGAATGAGTTGCAATACTCTCAATCTGACTGTTTCAGGTATATACAGACGTTGTCCCAGAATCCACACACCATTCTTAAAGACAAGACTTACGTCCCTTGGGGGTTGAGCCAAAAAAGAATCCGCATGGTATGCTTCCTTGATGTCTTTAATTAGGTCTTGATGATGAATCACTCCTAGGAATCTAGAGTCAGGAAGAATAGTCTTAGGAGGAGTAATTGGACGTGTCTCTGCTGAGTAAATCCTAGAGAGTGCATCAGCCTTTCCATTGCGCGATCCTGGTCTATAAGAAATAATAAAATTAAATTGGTTTAAGAAAAGATTCCAGCGAGCCTGGCGAGGAGTCAGGCACTTAGCCGACCTGATAAACTCAAGATTACGATGGTCTGTCAGAACGACTATTTGCTGTGCAGCTCCTTGAAGAAGGTGTCTCCATTCTTTGAAGGCGGCAATAATGGCCAACAACTCTCTATTGCCCACATCGTAGTTCTTCTCAGCCGAAGACAACTGCTGGGAAAAGAAGGCACAGGGATGCAAGACATTCTTCTCACCTGTTCTCTGAGAGAGTATAGCTCCCACGGCACAGTCTGAAGCATCCACCTCTATTATGAAGGCAAGCTCTGGGTTGGGATGTACTAGGATAGGTGCAGTGGTAAATTTATCTTTTAGACGGGAAAATGCTTCCTGGGCTTGGGGAGTCCAGGAGAACTTAGACTCTTTCCGGGTAAGTTGGGTGATAGGTGACACTACCTCAGAGAAATTTCTAATGAAACGTCTATAGAAGTTTGCAAACCCGATGAAGCGCTGTACCTCCTTCACATTTCTAGGACTTGGCCAATCATTGATGGCTTGGGTTTTACTTCCATCCATACTAATTCCTTGTGTAGACAGTACATACCCCAGAAATTGAATTTCGGTCTTATGGAATTCACACTTTTCAAGCTTGATGTAAAGATGATTTTGTCTTAGACGTTCCAAGACCATTCTCACATGTCCATGATGTTCCTCTGTGGAGTTAGAAAAAATTAAAATATCATCCAAATAAATTACCACGAATGTATCTAGGAGATCCCTGAAGATGTCATTCACCAAGTGTTGGAAAGTGGCTGGGGCGGTACTCAGACCAAAAGGCATAACCAGATATTCAAAGTGTCCATAGCGTGACCTGAATGCAGTCTTCCATTCATCCCCAGGTCTAATACGGACTAAGTTATAGGCCCGACGAAGATCTAGTTTAGAAAAAATTTTGGCATGTCGCACTCTCTCCAATAACTCAGGGATTAAAGGCAATGGATAACGGTTTCTAATAGTAACCTTATTGAGTTCCCTATAGTCTACGCATGGTCTCAGGGATCCATCTTTCTTCTTTACAAAGAATATGGGTGCCCCTGCAGGAGATGAAGAGGGGCGTATGAAGCCCTTGGCTAGATTTTCGTCTATGTACTCTTTTAAAGCCTTCAGCTCGGGCCCCGCCAGGGGGTAGATCTTACCAAAAGGTATCTCTGCTCCAGGCAATAATTCAATTGGACAATCATATGGACGGTGAGGAGGAAGCTGGTCAGCGTTCTTCTTGTCACATAAATCCACATAGTCCTGGTATACAGCTGGTAGTTCAGGGACTGACATGGTTCCTTTAGGAACAGAGCAAGCTGAAATTTTTGGACTCATCTGTTTCTCTGGAAAGTGTAATTCCTTGGTCTCCCAGTTAATGGTAGGATTCTGAGCCTGCAGCCATGGTAGCCCTAGAATAATGGGAAAGTGAGGAGAAGAGATAAGCATAAAGGACAGTTTCTCTTGATGATCTTTACCCATAAGAACCTTTAAAGGCTCTGTTTCCTGATCCACTGGTCCAGAGGTCAGCAGGGAGCCATCCACAGTTTCCATCTGTACTGGAGTAGCCTTTTTCACTGAACGTATTCCCTGTTTTAGAGCAAAGGAGACATCCATAAAATTTCCACTTGCACCTGAGTCGATCATAGCAGAGCTAGACACCCAGGCTGAGTCAACCCAGAGTTTGATGGAAAGAAAACAGTGAGAATTGTTTTTCTTACAACTCAGCTGGGACACCGCTGAGGAAACTTGAAAGATGGCAGCATTTACACAGTCAACGTCCTCAGAGGTAACGGAGTTTAAGTCCGAGAAATCAAGATCTGTTGCTGCAGCTCTCTCTGGAGCCTGAGGCTCGGACCTGACAGATCCCCTCTCGCAACACTCACAATGAATGAGTGCTGCAGTAGTCTTGCGAGAACGGCTGGGACAGTTAATAATAAAGTGCCCTGACTTACCACAATAAAAACATAGATTCTCCTTAAAACGATGTTCCTTGCGTGCATCACTAACCCGTCGTAGTAAAGAGTCTACCTGCATGGGTTCAGGTTCAGGTTCCCGTGTAATCCTATTCAAAGGTTCCTTAGCTGGAGAGGAAGGTAGGAAAAGGTTAGTACGATTGCTTTCGAACCATCTCTCTTGCCTGCGTTCAGTTAAACGAGTATCAATACGGATGCAGTAGTTAATAAAGTCACCTAACGCAGTGGGAGGGTCGGCACGAGCAAGTTCATCCTTAATCAATGGGGATAACCCCTTTCGAAAAATAGATTTTTTGGCGGAATTGTCCCAGGTGGTATCAAGGGCCCATCTCCTGAAATCCAAGGCATATTCAGCTACCGAGTGCTTACCTTGGCGCAAAGCTAACATGGCTGCTTCAGCTGTTGCACCTCGATTGGGTCATCAAACACCTGCCCCATGGCTGAAATAAAATCATCAAGGTGATTCAAACAATCATCCTCAGTCTCAATCAGAGGGTTTGCCCATATCAAAGCCTTGTTGGTAAGCAACATAATTATAGTAAGCACCTTAGATCGTTCAGTAGGAAATTGTGAAGCATGTGCAGAAAAAAAAAGATTGCATTGATTAACAAATCCCCTGAATTTTTCACGTTCACCACCAAAACGAAAAGGGGGCAACTTGGGAATCCCAGAACTCGGGGCCACGGCAGGAGCCTGGACTCGCCCCTCCAGAACCTCAATCCTGGCTCGCAAATCCTGGGTAGTCTGTCCAACCACTTGCAAATTGTGATTATTTAGGTCCTGAAGATTTGTAAAACGGGTCTTTATATTCTGCAAATCTGCAAGGATATTATCAGTCACTCCGCAAAGTTCCTTTATGCGGGCCTCCATTTTCCAGATCTTTTAAGACAGGATACTGGAAGAAGAGGAGAGAAAAAAAAAACAATAGTGTTCACCTGTGGCAACACTGATGAAAGAAAAAACTTTAAGGGAACTGCTCACCTGGAATGGTTGTGAGAAGTCACAACCACTATCATCACAGAAAGCTTTCAACCAGACATCTGATATCCAGAGTTTCAGCAGACAAAAAGAGAAGAGAAAAAAAAAAAAACAATAGTGTTTACCTGTGATAACACTGCAGAAAAAAAAAACTTAAGGGAATTGCTCACCTGGAATGGTTGTGAGAAGTCACAACCACTGTCATCACAGAAAGTACAACCGGACATCCGATATCCACAGTACAGCAGACAAGCCTTTCCAGACCCAGCAGACACTAACGTTTGGCTTCAGAATCTTGTAATGTATGTGGTACAGTTCATATAGCGTCTTGTGCTTGGGTGCGATGAAAATACTTGAGACACAGGTTGATAAAGAAAGTCTTGTATTGCTTCATACAAATTGGCAAAAATAAACACACAGGTTGCAAACACAGAAGCAGGAGACACAGCAGGCCAGAGTAATCTAAGCTCAGCAATAACTCTCCACAACAGATTCAGATCTTCTTCTCTGTTACCGCAAGTCCATGCAAACGTGAGGCTCTCAAGAGCAGAGTTCAGAGTCCACAAGTGCTTCAGAGTTCCTCAGTAGGAATGGCTGGAGTACAAGGTCCAAGGCTTCAGGAGTCAGAACACAGGTTCACTGCAGGCTAGATTCTGAAGCACTGATTGCTCAGCTGTGGCTGTTTAAGAAGCAAACGGAGAGAATCAGGGCGGGAACATGCAAGCTGGAAAACTCCATTTTGACTGAGGGCAAGATAGCTGCAGCAAAACAGAAAGCAAAATGGCCGACGAACAAACTGAGTTTCAGAAACAGATACACAGAACCTTACAGCCCGTCTGTTTAATTTGTCAGGCCCGGAGCGCCTGGCTATGAAGCAATACATCGCTGAAAGTCTTCGCAAAGGGCATATAAGGCCTTCAGTGTCACCAGTAGCTGCGGGGTTCTTCTTTGTTAAAAAGAAGGATGGCGGTCTACGTCCCTGCCTCAACTTTCGAGAACTTAATAAAATCACAGTCAGGAATACATACCCCTGCCTCTGATTCCTGATCTCTGTAACCAGCTCTCTGGGGCCAGGTGGTTTTCAAAATTGGACCTCAGGGGGCTTATAATTTGATAAGAGTACGGGAAGGGGATGAGTGGAAAACTGCTTTTCTTACTACTGAGGGGTTATTTGAGAATCTCGTCATGCCTTTCGGTCTCACCAATGCTCCAGCTGTGTTTCAAAATTTCTTTAATGTAGTTTTTTCGGACCTCATTGGCCGATTTGTTGTGATCTACTTGGATGATATACTGATATATTCCTCTGACAGACATTCTCATTTATCACATTTTAAAACTGTGTTTCAAAGACTCAGGGAAAATCAATTATTTGTTAAGCTGGAGAAATGTTCTTTCTTTGTTCAGGAGCTATCATTTTTGGGTCTCATAATCTCTCCACAGGGGTTTCGTATGGATCCCAAGAAGGTGCAAGCCATTATGGAGTGGGTCCAACCTCAGGACCTTAGAGGACTCCAGCGCTTCTTGGGATTCGCAAATTACTATCGCAGGTTTATCAAGGGTTTTTCTCAGATTGTGAAACCCCTCACGGATCTCACACGTAAAGGGGCAGATGTTAGGAACTGGTCCCCGTCGGCCAAACAATCTTTTTTAACTTTGAAAAGTTGTTTCACATCTGCTCCTGTTCTGGTTCAACCTGACTCATCCAAGCCGTTTGTGGTTGAAGTTGATGCTTCGGAGGTTGGGGTGGGGGCAGTGTTGTCACAGGGACCTACTTCTCTGACTAACCTCAAACCTTGTGCCTATTTCTCGAAAAAAAATTCTCAGGCTGAGAGAAATTATGACGTTGGTAATAGAGAACTCTTAGCAATCAAGTTGGCGTTCGAGGAATGGAGGCATTTTTTGGAGGGGGCGGCTCACCCCATCACAGTCATCACCGACCACAAAAACCTAGAGTATATCAAATCTGCTAAAAGACTGACTCCTAGGCAGGCCCGTTGGTCACTTTTTTTTTCCAGATTTCAATTTTCTATAACTTTTCGCCCAGGGTCTAAAAACGTGAAAACTGATGCTTTATCACGTAGTTTTGAGCCACTTTCCGCCCCTGACCCGCCGTCCCCCATTCTTCAACCCAATATCGTTATAGCTGAAGTGTCGTCGGAATTGGAGCGGGAGATTGTGGGGGCTCAATCTTTAGCTCCAAGGTCCAAACCCGAAAACAAATTGTTTGTTCCTCAGCAGTTACGCACCAGGCTCCTGCGTGAGTTCCATGATTCAAAACTGAGTGCTCACCCAGGCATTTCTGCCACACGAGAGGGAGTGGCTAGAGTTTTTTGGTGGCCTTTGATGGCTTCAGATATTAAGAAGCATGTCACTGCGTGTGAGGTATGCGCTCGTTCTAAGAGCTCTCATTGCCGGCCGGCCGGGGAATTGGTGCCATTGCCAATTCCAGGAAGGCCATGGACCCACTTGTCCATGGACTTCATTACCAACCTTCCTTCTTCTCGGGGTAACACGGTTATCTGGGTAGTTGTAGACAGGTTTTCTAAGTTAGCACATTTTGTACCTATGGCAAGTCTACCTTCTGCAGAGACTCTCGCTAAGCATTTCCTTGCACAGATTGTACGGTTACATGGGGTACCTATGAATATTGTATCTGACATAGGGGCACAATTTGTGGCCAAGTTTTGGTGGGCCTTTTGCAAAAGGTTGGGGATATCTTTGTCTTTTTCCTCAGCCTACCACCCAGAGAGTAACGGGCAGACGGAGCACACCAACCAGTCGCTTGAACAAATTCTTTGATGTTTGATTTCTGCTCTGCAAAGCGACTGGTGTGATGCCCTACCATTAGCGGAGTTCGCCTTCAACAACCGTACCAATCAATCTACCGGTAGGTCACCGTTTTTTATTAATTATGGTTTGAACCCTCATTTTGGTGAATTCTCACGTTTAGATTCGGGCTGTCCAGGAGCTGAGGACTGTGTTAACTGAATCAGGGATCTGTGGTCAAAAGTTCGGTTAAATATGTTCAAGGCTCAGGAGACTTATAAGCGTTTTGCAGATAAAAAAAGAAACCCTGCTCAGGTGTTGCAGTGTGGGGAAAAGGTGTGGCTCTACACACGAAACATAAGTCTTCGTCTGCCCTCCGCCAAACTGGGGCCCAAGTTCATAGGTCCCTATGAGATCATTGAGGTAATTAACCCTGTGGTGTATCGTCTTCGCCTCCCCTGCTTTGAAACTCCATAACGTTTTCCATAGATCCTTGCTAAAACCCTTGGGATCGGTAGTAGAAGAACCAGCTGCTGTTCCCTCCCCAGTCTTGGTTGATGGGCACATGGAATTTGAGGTACAACATATTGTAGACTCCCGGCGGACCGGTCTTGGGTGCCGGCCAGATCGGTACACGCTGACCATCTGGTTCGGGCATTCCATGTTCGGAATCCTGGGAAACCTGGGGGTCCAGAGGTCCCCCATTAAGAAGGGGGTACTGTCATGGTTTACTGGGTTCTTGGACCAGGTAGTCGCGGGGTTAACTTGGTTGGCCTCTTTCTGGGTCCTGGGAGGCTTTTTATAGCCTCACTGTGAGGCCAATCTTTGTCGTTTATACTCTGACCTTTGGCTGAGTGTGTCTGACCCTGTGCTTGTGCCAGTGCTTTGTGCCTGTGCTACGTTTTGTCTGTCTGGTTCTGATTTGGCTGTGTCCATGTTACGAGTTTTGCCTGTCCCTTTTGTACTGCGTTGCTCCCTCTGTGTATGACCCCTTGGCTGTTTTCTGATTATTCTCTGCCTACTCCTTTTGTACTGCGTTGCTCCCTCTGTGTATGACCTGGCTATCCTGACTATTCATTCTGTATATGCCCTTTGGTAACTTTATTTCGTAGTTACCCTTCTAGGAGTTTTTCTTTACCTCCTAGATCTCTGGAGCTTAGGCCATGCCCCTAGACAGTCACGTGCCTGCAGGTCCTCCGGCCTGAAGCATTCTCTATCTGCTACTGCTGCCTCTGAGAGACGTGTGGCCGGCTCCACCCCTTGGCAGTCACGTGCTTCGGGTCCTGTTCCTCAGAAACACAAGTCTTCCCTGCTGCGGCTCTGCTATACAGGTATCTTTGGGCACAGTTTGTTCACTCAGGACACACGCACTGGCTCAGTGAGCAAGTGCAGTGTGGTGTCCCTGACAAAAAGTCCAAAATGTTGGCCTACTGAAATGTATGTTCAGTAAATGCACTCAATAGTTGCTTGGGGCTCCTTTTGCATCAATTACTGTATCAATTCTGTGCGTCATGGAGGCAATCAGCCTGTGGCACTGCTGAGGGGTTATGGAAGACCAGGTTGCTTTGATAGCAGCCTTCAACTCATCTGCATTGTTGGGTCTGGTGTCTCTCATCTTCCTCTTGACAATACCCTATAGATTCTCTGTGGGGTTAAGGTCAGGCGAGTTTGCTGGCCCATCAAGCACAGTGTTACTGTTGCTTGTAAGCCAGCCATTGGCACTTTTGGCAGTATGGACAGGTGCCAAGGCCTGGTGGAGAATGAAATTTCCTTCTCCAAAAAGCTTGTCAGCAGAGTGAAGCATGAAGTGCTCTAAAATCTCCTGGTAGACGGCTGCGCAGACTTTGGTCTTGATAAAACACACTGGACCTACACCAGCAGATGACATGGCTCCCCAAACCATCACTGATTGTGGAGATTCACACTAGACCTCCAGCAGCTTGGATTGTGACCTCTCCACTTTTCCTCCAGACTCTGGGACCTTGATTTCCAAATGAAATGCAAAATTTACTTTCCATGTGGAGTGTGTCAGTGACTGCCTTCTGGATGGACATCAGCAGTCTTCCCCATGATTGTGGAGCCTATTGAAACAGACCAAGGGAACTTTATAAATGCTTAGGAAGCTTTTGCAGGTGTTTTTTGTTAATTTTTCTAATTTACTGAGATAATGACTTTTAGGTTTTCATTGGCTGTAAGCCATAATCTACATTAACAGAAATAAACACATGAAATAGATCACTCTGTGTGTAATGGCTCTATAGAATATATGAGTTTCACTTTTTTTTATTGAAGAACTGAAATAAATGATCTTTTTGATGATATTCTAATTTTGTAAGAAGCACCTGTAGTTAATAGTGATGAGCGAGTATACTTGTTGCTCGGGTTTTACCGAGCAGGCTCGGGTGTTCTCCGGGTATTTTGGCGTGCTCAGAGATTTAGTTTGTGTTGACGCAGCTGCATGATTTGTGACTGCTAGACAGCCTGAATACATGTGGAGATTGCCTGTTTGTTAGGGAATCCCGACATGTGTTCAGGCTGTCTAGCAGCCACAAATAATGCAGTTGTGGTGCTTCACAGAATTTTACAACGTTGGTCGGTGAAAGTTAATAAAAATATATTTTTCCCACAAAAATGTTGTTTTAGCCTCAAATTTTTTCATTTTCACAAGGATAGAAAATAGACCCCAAAATTTGTTGTGCAATTTCTCTTGCGTACACAGATACCCCATAATGTGGTCAAAAGCTACTTTTGGGGCACAGTGCAAAGCTCAGAAGGGAAGAAGAGCAATATTGGAGTTTACATTTTGCTGGTCTAGTTTGAGGGTGCCATCACACATTGGTAGAGCTCCTGAGGTGCCAGAACAGCAAAACCCCCATAAGTGACCCCACTTTACAAACTACATCTCTCAATGAATTCATCTACGGGTGCAGTGATCATATTGACACCACTGGTGTGTCACAGAATTTTATACCATTGGGTAGTGAAGAAAAAATAATTATATTTTTACCACCAAAATCTTGTTTTAGTCCCAGATTTTACATTTTCAAACTGGGAAATGGGTAAAAATGGCACCAAAATCTGTCAAACAATTTCTGCTGAATGTAGCAATACCCTTTACGTGGCAGTACAGTACTGCTTAGCCACACAGCGAGACTTGGGAGGGACAGAGTGCTATTTGCCTCCTGGAAACAGATTTTCATAGAAAAGTTTGTGGACTCCATATACAGTGCTAGAAAAGCAGAATCCCCCAAAAATGACCCCATTTTGGAAATTATATCCCTTTGGGAATTTTCTATTTGTGTAGTGGCAGTTTTGACTCCATGGCTATTTTCCAGAAACAAGCAGCAGGTGGATGTTGCTGAGTAAAAATTGAAAACTGCCATTGTAGTGCCTAGTATGTTTTTGTCACCAGTACGTTGTAGTGCCCTGTACGTTGTAGTGCCCACTTGTGCTTCTGGAGAAATGCATGTTTAAATTAGACGGGGCTGTCTTCACTACAAAAATGCCAAACATGTGGATGCTAAATGTGGTTTAGGAACACTGTGGGGCTCAGAAGAAGGGGTCATTTGGATTTGGGAGTGTAGAATTTTATGAATTTCTTTTGGGGGACAAGGAGCCTTAGCGCTTTTCCAGATCATTTGTTCCACTTATGGCATGGAAGCTCTCTATATATCCATTAACAGATGATGGCCCTGAGTGAGGACTTGCTTTTTTGTTGATTGAGTTGAAGCTTTTAATGGGAACATTTTACAGAACGTTTGGGATCACATTTATCCGGTGCTCTACGCTAAGCACTTATATTTGGGTTTCCATCTAAATCTCTGAGTGACGTGATTCAGATGAAACCCCCAAGGGAACAAGTCACTACAATGAGGAAGCAAAGTCACTCTGGATGCCGTCTGGCCTCTGGTCAGCATTGTCCTTCTTTTCAAGAGTGTACAAAACTGTGGTGGACACTTTTATGCAAGCTTAAAAAAGACACACCTCTGAATCACAGGTCAGACGGCGTCCACAGTGCCTCCATCTGCCTCATTATAGGGAATCATCCATCATGTGCTCTGTCTGGATCACATAATTTAGAGATTTACATGGAAACCCCGATGTAAGCGCTCAGCGCAGAGTGCATGATAAATGTGAACCGAGCCTTACTGCGATCTTTGGGAGGCAGAATGAAAAGATCAACAGCAGGTCAAAAATTGTTTTTTATTTATTTTTTATGCTGTTCTTCTTGCTGCATAATTGATTAGATTACTTTATTCTTCGGGACAGTGCAATTACAGCATTATCAGATTTATATCAACAAGACAACGTTTTCAGAGGTGCCATTTTTATATACATTCATCTTTTTGATCATGTTTTATTTTATTTCTTGTTCAGCGGCATGATGATAAAACATAGTTTTTTGCCTCATTAATTTTTTATGGTGTTCACTGAAGGGGTTAATTAGTGGGACTGTTTTATAGGTCGGGTCATTACGGATGCGGCAATACCAAATATGTGAACTTTTTTGTTTTTACTTAAATAAATGTATTTACTGATTAATAATTTACTTTTCTTTGCTTTTTATTTTGTGATTTTTTTTCAATATTTTTAAAATTTTAATAACTTTTTTTTACTTTTCTAAATTGTCTCAGGATGGGACATCAACTTTCCTGCCCTGATCGCTGATCTGATACTCTGCAATACTTTTGTATTGCAGATAGTGTTGAGCGATACGATACCGCAAGTATCGGGTATCGGCCGATATTGGCTCTATCGGACTTTCGATACTTAGTTCCGATATTTTCGTCTTATCGGATACCGGAATCGGATTTGTCACTGTCACTGTCAGTGTCCGTCGGTCGGGTCTGTCAGGAGTCAGCGGCACTTACCTGGCAGAAGATCTCCGGCGGTCACGGGCTGGACTGCTTGATGGCCGCCATCATCTTTCCCCGGCGGTCACATGCAGTTTCTCGCGATAACTGCAGTGACTGCTGGGTAATCCCGGCCGTAAAGCAGTCAGTCCGATGACGTCACCGCCGGGGAAGCAGGTAATCAGCTGTGCTGCGCCGGGATGACAGGCTCTGCCTGTCATTGCGATGTAGCAGAGCTGGATCGTCGTGGGACAGTCGTTACTATGGACTGCGTCGGACAGGTGGTATACTGTTGGTTTTTTTTTTTTCTTTTTTTACAGGAGATCGATGGCATCGCAGGAATGAGTGTATAATAAAATTAATGAAAACTGTGTTGTCTCTTTTATTTCATTAAAATACTTTTTTCTTGCTGTGTCTTTTTTTTTATACATTTAAAAACTTTGGGATTAATAATGGATCGGTGTCTTATTGACACCTCTCCATTATTAACCGGGCTTATTGTCACCGTGCAATCAACGGTGACATTAACCCCTTATTACCCCACTTGCCACCGCTACAGGGCAGTGGGAAGAGCCGGGTAAAGTGCCACAATTGGCACATCTTTTGATGCGCCAAATGTGGGGCTGCTGTAGCCTGGTATTATCAGGCTGTTGAGGGCCAAAATCCATGGGCCTTGACAGTCTTTTAATACCAGGCCGCAGCAGTCTGCATTTTACTTGGCTGGTTAACAAAAATAGGGGGACCCCTACGCCGTTTTTTTTCGAGGGGATCCCCTATTTTTGTTAATCAGCCAAGATATGCAGACTGCTGTGGCCTGGTATTATCAGGCTGGCAAGGTCCATGGATATTGGCTCCTTAACAGCCTTAAATACCATGCCTCAGCAGCAGGGGCGTACATAGAAATCATGGGGCCCCATAGCAAAAGTCTGAATGGGCCCCCCCAAAAAAAAAACCCAGAGCCATTGTAAATGTAAAGTGCCAGCACAATGAGGGGACACATTAAACAAAAAAATGTATTATGCCCCCATAGATTGTGCCCCCATAGATGCTCCATAGTATAGGCCCTTATGCTGCCGCAGCTGCTGCAACCATAAAAAAAAAAAAGACATACTCACCTTTCGTCGCTGGGGGCCAGGTGCCAGTGTCCTGAGCAGGGGGTGACATCAGGTGCCGATGTCACCGCTTGCTCAGGGCCCCGGCACCTGATATATTTACCTGTCCTCTCTCCACTGCTGAGTGCCGCTGTCTTCGGGGTCCTCCAGCAGTGAATGATCAGGCAGAGGGCGCGGCGCGCACTAACGACGTCATCGCGCCCTCTGACCTGAACATTGCAGCAAGAGGACGCGAGCAACGGTGGAACGGGACAGGTAAATATCCCTTATACTCACCCTTCCGCCGGCGCGGTCTGTGCAGCCCTGCTCTTCTCCCACGGTCTCCGCCGCCAGTGTTCAGCGGTCACGCGGGACAGCTCATTAAAGTCATGAATATGTGCGTATTCATGACTGTAATGAGCGGTACCACCTGACCGCTGAACACAGGCATCGGAGACCGTGGGAGAAGAGCAGGGGCTGCAGAGACCACACCAGGAGGGGTGAGTATATAGAAGAGCTGCGCTCCCCCTCCCCCGCCGACCCCCTGGTAGTACTGTGTCAGCACAGCTACCCGACCGTCGAGGGCCCCCTCACCTGTCCGGGCCCCATAGCAGCTGCTTGGTCTGCTTCATTCACGGTACGCCACTACTCAGCAGTCTGCTTCATCAGGCTGGTTAACAAAAATAGGGGGGACCCGACACCATTTTTTATTCGAAGGGAACCCCTATTTTTGTTAATCAGTTCCCTCTGACGTCACTGATTGTGTCCCTGGCTGACCTGAAGTGAAAGTGGAAAGCATCAATTAAGCTTTCCACTTCCTCTCCTGTCAGCCAGGAGAGGAACTCATTCATTTGGGGGTTTACTGTGAGGCTGCAGCATTAGCTGCGGTCCCTGCAGTAAACATTAACCCTTTCTGAAGGATTACACCGTGGGACCTGACTGTGCATGGGATAGGTAAGAATAATTTTGCTTTTTTATTTTATTTTTATTACAGGAAATGGTTTTTGCAGTCAAATAAAAGATGGTCAAAAACATGTGTCTTTATTTCATTAAAATGATTTTTAATTAAAGTGTGTGTGTTTTTATTTTTATTTCATGCAATAGGATTAATAATTGATAGTTGTCTAATTGACAGCTCTCAATTATTAACCTGGCTTAAGGTCACCTTTCAATTGCAAGGTGGCTTTAACCCCATATTAACCCATTCGCCACCGCTACAGGGCAATGGGAATAGACGGGCAAAATGCCAGAAAGGGCGAATCTAATTATAGATTTGTCTTTTCTGGGGTGTCTGGGGGCAGATGTTAGTAGCCAGGGGGGGGGGCAAAAATAATGGTCCCTCTCTGGGCTATTATTATCTGCCCCCATTCGCTGGCTTTGTCTGTCTGGTTGCGAAAATAGGGCGGGAGCCCACCCATTTTTTTTAAACAATTTTACACCTCATATATATATATATATATACATGTCATTGAATTTGTGACACATATATATATTTATATTTATAGTTCATACACTTCTACATAGTATAATAGCCGCTAATTCAATTGCCGGCTTTTGTGAAAATGCAGAACCCTACATGAAATGACACTTGGTGTACATAGGGTTAACCATGTCTTTTCATGTCCTTTGCTATCTGATTTGCACAAACAATTACATCAGTCTATGTGTGCAAAATTTCACACCTGTAGGGGTTAATTAAAGGTGTAAATTCGTAGCAAAAAAGTCTGTTTTTTTACAACGAATTTACACCTTTAATTAACCCCTACAGGTGTGAAATTTTGCACACATAGACTGATGTAATTGTTTGTGCAAATCAGATAGCAAACGACATGAAAAGACATGGTTAACCCTATGTACACCAAGTGTCATTTCATGTCGGGTGCTTCTGTCTTTTCACAGAAGCCGGCTTTACCCGGCAATTGAATCAGAGGCTATTTTACTATGTAGAAGTGTATAAACTATACATATATGTATATATATATGTCACAATGACATGTATATATATATATGTATTCTATGTGTGTATATTTTGTGTTTACAACGAAAGAAAGGGTTTTTTTTGTTGCGATATTTTGTTCCCATAGACTTACATGGGACTTCCGGTATCGGAATCGGATATCGCCGATATTTAGTGATATCGGCGATACCATTCCGATCCGATATTTTTAGATATCGAGCAGTATCGCTCAACACTACTCAACACTAATTGCAGAGCATTAGATCTGGCAGGGAAGACACGTGTCAGCCATCTTTCAGCCTGGGGTTGTAAGGGTCGGCCAGGACCGTAGTCATGGCCGAGGACACCTGGGCTTCAGTGTCCTGGCCTTCCCTAACAGAAATATATCCATTCTTAGTCAGCACACCTGTATGTTCAGGTCCAGCTCCTTCTGGTTCTCCCCTTTGCTGAGGGAGACCCTCACCAAGCTGAGCAGCATAAACTGAGACACAGTCCGTTTCAACTTCAACAAGAACTTCTTTACTAGGATCGTTACACAGCACATCCGAGATCTTCACATTCTTTACAGCAGGCTTTACATCACAATATTCCTTTCCTTGCCCTACACTTCTCTTGCGGTTACACAGCACGGGCCCTGGTCAGATCAGGATTCCTGAGAGTTCCCTTGGATTCTCTCTGTTCAGCTCTACTACATATACGCATCCGTCGGTCTGTTTTGCCCCAGACACAAGATCATTAGTTCCTGCAGTCGTAAGCCCCTGAAAGAGAATCCTGCCCTCCTGTACTGTCCCCTGCACTGGGACCACTTCTTCACACGCTGTACTCACTGCATCTGTGGGTTCCCCAGGCCTTTTCGCCCTGTTCCTCAGGGTATCTGCTCATGCGATGAGTTGCCACATTCTGGAGTCCCTTTCTGGCTCCACAACTGCTTCAGCCCGCTACTGTGGTGTCCTGCTGTGCTGTCTTGTTGTGCTGTCCAGGCCTATGGCCCTTCTGGACTGTATGGGTGCCCAGCCCTAACTGACTCTAGACAGGAAATGTCTCTGGCTTACTACACAGCAGCCCCTCCTACTATTAGCTGTTTCCTATACTTATTCCTATGGAATAACTGTGTACATTAGAATGCCCCACAATACTGCACACTACACTTACCCTATACTTATACAATGTAAGAACAATAGACATTTAACAATAATGGTAATACACCAAGTGATGTAGCAGCACCAATTGAATAGAGAGTGGTAATACACTATAAGTGTAGCAGTACCAAGATATAATAACATATATTAATATATTCAACGTCAGGACCTGTTAGGGAAAAAAGTAAAAGGGGACATCATCCTTCACCCCCTTACAGGGTCACCATGGAGACCATCAGCACAACACAATCGCAATCTTGTTGTGCCAATTGGAGCAGAGAGGGAGCTCCTTCCCTCTGTGATGCACCTTAATATTGTTGTCACTATTGACAGCAGCGTAAGAGGGGTTAAATGCCCACGATCGGTGTGTTGCTGCAGGGTGTCAGACACATGCATTTGATCGCAGCAGCGCTCAGCGTGTTGGAAAGGGGTTATGATAAACAATTAAATGTTAAGTTCTTTGCTATAATATAAGGGTCATTATTACTTTGGAGTTAAGATCTCATTGAATTCTAGCTTATTATAAAACATAATGTTAGGTGCCAGGATTCTCCCACTGCACAGGGGAGATGCCAAGCCTTGCCTGCATCTGTGGTCTCCCATTCTGCTTCAGCCACAGTGGGAGCTGCTTAGCAAAGATGTCAATCCCAGCATCTCGTTCAGGCTTGTGCTGTTCATTTTGTTACTGTTGGCATTCCAGCCAAGTCTACGATAACCAGCGATAGCCAGCAGCGTAGATTCTAAGTCAAGAAATCACCCTACTGAGCATGCTCATGATGTGGCGACGTCTCATTTGTGGTCAGTCGTCAGCTGCTCTGGTGATGTGGCAGCTCCGGATTGGTCCACAAGCAAGGTCCTGTCCGACTGGACATGACCTGAACATATAAAAGGTCCTCCGAGGCGCACGCCGTCGCGCTAGTGTCATTTGTGTTTTGTGTATGAGTGGATACACTACCATTCTGTGTGCACGTGTGCTGCTCCTAGCATTGTAATTGAATGTCTAGGCAGGCAGTGTAGGGTGGGAACTCCTGCTTGTCTTAGCATCTGACTCCGGTCGTGTGTGCGGTTAGCACAGCTGAGTGTCAGAGCAAGCGCGACCGCCAGCCTAGACTTCCCTATGGGGGTAGCTATAGGGACCCCAACTAGCGTCATTGTTGCTCTACTGCTGTGACGTATAACAGGGTATAGCTCTAAGAGCCTTCTTGTACAGTGCGGCTCTGCGGAGTAACAGAGCTAGGTATTTTTCGCTCTTTTCACATTGAGTGACCTTTAACTCAGCGTGTTTATAGTGCTTGCTCACAGCCTCGCTCCGACATTGCTCACTAGCTGCAGTTTACATCTCTGCACGGTGGACCCCGGGTTGCGATGGCACTTAATCATAATTTATATCTAGTGCGATCCGCCAACCCTAACACATAACTTTTGTGCAAACTAGTTTGTGACATAAATTTCATGCCGCAAAAAATACCATATACATAATTGATTTCCATTCAACCCTAGGAATGTTAAAAACGCAATAATTCTGCTATAAAATGTGGACAGTGAAAAGCATGAAAATGAGTTTTAAAAATAACAATAAAATTACTACCATGAAAATAAAAGTGTATCACAAAAAAATGGTGATTAAATCTGAGTAGAAGGTTCATAAGAACCAAAAAAAAAAATTGCACTTCTTTGTAGGATAAAAGGTAAAGTAAGTAACTAAGAAATTTTCATTTATTAAATAAGCTTAAACATATTGTTAAAGACTTGTACAATGTATTTAACTTTAGTTTCATTCATTATATTTTAGTCTTTAATCTCATAATGTGTTTGTTATTTTTGTTACATTGTCTACATTGACCATATCGGAGGCAGATCCTTTCTGTATTGTGTGTATACACTGCATTCTGCAGAGTTGTATAAACTGCAGCGGAGTGTGTGTTTTATGGAAGCTGCAAAGAACAAGAGTGAAGTGATGAGAAATGTCAAAGATAATTACTATATTCAGACAATAAAATGACAGAACCATCTCAGAGGCCAGCAAGTGATAGAGCATACCCTACCTTATCTGTGTTTATAGTGTGTAATGCTATTTTAAAGTCACTGGAGCTGCCATTAAGTCAACAAACCTCTAATGAAAATGAGCTGACTCTGCTCACTATGTCCCAGTCTATACAGCAAAGCTGTCAGGAAATACAAGCTCTTGCCGACATTTGGTTAGTTCAAAAGAAAGTAAGATAAAAACCACTAAATAAAAATGGCAAATCTTTAAAACGACATGATTTTAATTAACTAAATCTTCTCTTCTACAATTGTTTAAATTATTGCTACGAGAATACGTTCAACATTGGCATCATTACAATAATTGTACCTGCACCAAGTTTAAAAGTAGTAAAGGGTACGTTAAGAACATTTGATAACAATGGGACATTTTAAGATAAACAGCTTCTGTAGCTCACGGCTGGAATAGATCATGTACAAGGAATGGAGCAATGGGGAGCTACTTAGTATTATCCAGCGAATCAAAATTGAATATTTGAAATGAAATGTGCCAGAAGCAAAAAGGCACATACATATGAAAAACAGTATCTGCAGCACTAAGAATAAGCTCATGCTTTTCAAAGTACCAAAATGAGAGCTTAAGTTTAAGTTTTGAATTCGTGACCCAACGCTCCTCATCCGTCTGGTGTGCATTAGGAGGAAGTGAATTAAGACGATGATGGCAGCACAAAATATTATTAATGGAGGAACGGAGCCTATCGTGAATATCAGGAACCGGTTTTTAAAGTTTTGATCAATAATAAGTTTGTTCTCTGATATATTTTCAGTAGAAACATTTAATGAACTTTGTAGTTTTAAGTTATAAACAAACCAAATAAATGGAAGGCTGGAAATAAGGGAAATTAGCAGAGAGGAAACAATCAACCTCGGGACCATGGTGGAGATCCTGGTCTTCAGGAAGACGAAGAGCTTACAGTTGTAGGTTACAATTTTCACACAGTAGAAGACACAGAGGATGGTGGCTAACCAGTGACTGGTATAGTACATGAACATAGTCACAACATATAGAGTTGATACTAAAATATACTTTTGCATTAGCCATGGAAAAAAATGAAAGATAGAGGTCCGCAAAATGATGATGAAAAAATATAGTGCTCTAGAAATTGCCAAGGAGCTCAAGATCTTATCGTAGGTCTGAAGAGATTTCATGTTTTTCAGTTTCGTGAAATCAACTGGAACAATAATCAGATTTACTGTGAATCCTGTGAAACATTTCAGGTAGAGCACAGTTATGAGAATATATTGGATAGATATTTCCATCATCATCAATGAGAATATTCCTCTCTGGACATACAGTCTCTGCTGTCTCGGGTTTAATATACAGAACATGACTTCTTTATAGCAGTTGGTTCTATTACTCATGTAAATTCTTGGAGCATGATTGATTTCCATGCAAATCTTGAATCTATTCTGTAGCTGATTGCAAATATATGTGCTCAGCAGAGCAAACAACACGCAAATAAGGAAAGACTAAAACTGTTCTCTTGTTTCACCTTAAATTATATGTCAATATTTACAACATAGATCCAATAATGTGAAATGTTAGTACATAGCTAGCTATTATTATATATTATTAGAGCGCCAATTACTCCATGGCACTTTACATGTGAGGAGGGGTGTACGTACAGTGGGGAAAAAAAGTAGTCAGCCACCAATTGTGCAAGTTCTCCCACTATAAAGATGAGAGAGGCCTATAATTGACATCATAGGTAGACCACAACTATGAGAGTCACAATGAGAAAACTAATCCAGAAAATCACCTTGTCTGATTTGTAAGATTTATTTTGCAAATTATGGTGGAAAATAAGTATTTGGTCATTAACAAAAGTTCATCTCAATATTTTGTTATATATCCTTTGTTGGCAATGACAGAGGTCAAACGTTTTCTGTAAGTCTTCACACGGTTGGCACACACTGTTGGTATGTTGGCCCATGCCTCCATGCAGATCTCCTCTAGAGCAGTGATGTTTGGGCCTGTCACTGGGCAACACGGACTTTCAAATCCCTCCAAAGTTTTTCTATGGGGTTGAGATCTGGAGACTGGCTAGGCCACTCCAGGACCTTCATATGCTTCTTACGATGCCATTCCTTCGTTGCCCTGGCGGTGTGCTTGGGATCATTATCATGCTGAAAGACACATCCACTTTTCATCTTCAATGCCCTTGCTGATGGAAGGAGGTTTGCACTAAAAATCTCATGATACGTGCCCCCATTCATTCTTTCATGTACACGGATCAGTCGTCCTGGTCTCTTTGCAGAGGAACAGCCCCAATGATGATGTTGCCACCCCCATTCTTCATAGTAGGTATGGTGTTCTTTTGATGCAACTCAGCATTCTGTCTCCTCCAAACATGATGAGCTTTGTTTCTACCAAACAGTTCTACTTTGGTTTCATCAGACCATATGACATTCTCCCAATATTCTTCTGGATAATCCAAATGCTCTCTAGCAAACTTCAGACGGGCCCAGACATGTAATGGCTTAAGCAGGGGGACTCGTCTGGCACTGCAGGTTCTGCGTCCCTGGCGGCGTAGTGTATTACTGATGGTAGCCTTTGTTACGGCGGTCCCAGCTCTTTCCAGGTCATTCACTAGGTCCCCCCCATGTGGTTCTGGGATTTTTGCTCACGGTTCTTGTAATCATTTTGACCCCACAGGGTGAGATCTTGCGTGGAGCCCCAGATCAAGGGAAATTATCAGTGGTCTTGTATGTTTTCCATCTTCTTATTATTGCTCCCACAGTTGATTTCTTCACACCAAGCTGCTTGCCTATTGCAGATTCAGTCTTCCCAGCCTGGTGCAGGACTACAATTTTGTTTCTGGTGTCCTTCGACAGCTCTTTGGTCTTTACTAAAGATGAGCGGTGTTCGAATCGAACTGTTCGCTAGAGTTGAGCGATACTTTCCGATATCCTAAAGTATCGGAATCGGAATGGTATCGCCGATATCACTAAAATATCGGCGATACCCGATATCGATACCGGAAGTCCCATGTAAGTCTATGGGAACAAAATATCGAAATTAAAAAAAACCCATTCTTGCCTTGTTGGTTAATTGTACATGAAGGAAAACAACAAAGAGTAATGTAGAATGTATTGTGGAAGGTTGAGGAGACATTAAAGGCATAGATGTTTAACCCAATCAAATGGAATAGCATAAATATTTTTTTTTTTAAAGATGTTCGGATTGACGAAGAAATTGACAATGTTAACGTTTTTTATATTTTGGCAAATATGTATATTACACAACTTCCATGCTCTTCATCTTCACCTTTTTAACTTTTCACACACTTTCTCCTTCATAATCTTCTGCAGCATCATCTTTTTCATCAAATTATTTTTCATCTTCACCTTCTTTATCTTCTTCTTAAACTTCTTGCTATTCATCTTTGTTAACATTACTCATATTCTTCTTATTAAACTATTATTCTTATTCATATTCTGCTTCATCTTCTTCATCATATTCTTATTTGTGACAGAGAATCCTGTACTTGTAATCTGTCAAAGTATGAATTTTTCATCCTTCCGTTCTTGCTGTCACAAAAGATTTAAATTACAACAGTATTTGTCCGTGTTCAGTTTAGCCTGCAGCAGCAGGCATTTTCCAGGGGCACCACGAGGAGGAACGGACTCACCCCCATACACTGCTTAGTCTTCTTCTGCTTAGAATTTAGAGCATATATTTTGCTCTTCATTTTGGTCTTATACTTCATGTTCTTCTGCTTTTAGATCTTCTGCTTATTGTTCTTGTGTCTCTTGTTCCGTATCTTGTATTTGTAGCACAATCTTGTACCAGCTGATGTTACTGGGACACGGTTACTAAGCAGGAGGTACCTGTGCTCCAAAGCACTACCAAGGACCAGCAGACGTTGCTGGAACTCGGATACCAAGATGGAGGCACCTAGGCCAAAGGCACTGCGGAGAACCAGCTGACGGTACTGGAACCCGGAGGGGCAGCAGAAGGAAAAGAGCCAATGGCACAACCGAGGACCAGCTGACGTTACTGAACCCCAGTAACACAGGAGCAAGTGTTGACTGTGCTAACAGCACTTCCGAGCAACAACTGGCGGTGTTGGAGCCCAGGGTCAAGGAGGATGTTTAAATACTAGATAAAGTAATTTCCTTGTTACCTGTCAATTTTAAATGTCTATACTTCAAACAAGAGAAAGATAACCTTTACTACCATAAGATGATGATTTCATTTAAACTAATATCTAGATAAATAAAGAATTGACAAACATAAACACATACATTAACATGTTGAACAGCAATGCAAACCACAAAATAAATTAGTTAAGGAATCTGCTATACGGTTGTACATAAAAGCATACAAGTACATATCTGAATCCATTAATGATGGATAAGTAACAGTATGTACACCATTTTTATTGTATAGACAATGAATGTCTGACTTCAAAACATCATCAGCATTACAAGTTATCTGTGACATTACTAAAATGTTACATTTGCTGAATAATGTCACTAAACAGTTTATACAAAATTATACAATTTCCATCATGTAATACTCATAATATGTGGCAATAATCATGTTTATTAACAAACATAACCTTTAAAAAGTGCATAGTGCATAGTGAAAATTGCTATTTATGCCTGACTGTCGACTTGCAAGCATGACAACGGATAGATAAGGTATATATAGATGAGACTGCATAGCCACAGATGGTGAATGGCGATGTAATACTGTACCTCAATAAAGTGTGCGTCACTACTACATAATTTTTTTTAATAGCTTTATAAACAGGGTACGTGGATGTATGCTTGCGCCTTTGTTTTGACGCACAGACTGCCTTCCTGCTGAGACGCGTTGGGTAGTGAACAGTTGTGTGCAGTGTTCACTGTAGTCTGAGGTTTTCCTTTTTGGAGTGCAGATCACGCTCCAGTTAGTTCTTCAACCACTGCTGGTTGTAGTCTGCTGAGCGTGTGTCACTGGCACATCCTTGAAATTTTTCTCTAATTGTTGCTGCTCCACTCTATTACAAATAAATAAAATCTATTAGTGTGACGCGCTTCCATCCGTATACAATACATTGGTTGCAAACACTATAGAAGTACACAAAGGGGCCTTTCACACCTACTGAACAGTTGTGTGCAGTGTTCACTGCAGTCTCTGCGGAATAACCACACTTAGGCCTTATAACTTTTCAGACTTTCTTTATCAATCTACCAAGATGAAGAAGGCAGGGAGTAAGGCACGTGGTCGTGGAGTTTCTTCAGGGAGAGGACGTGGGGATTCTGTGGCTGCTGCGGCCCCCAGTGACACAGCATCCACCAGTTTTCCCCGGGCCGTGAGCGTTCCTTTATGCGCACTTTTGTAGGAGCTCGGAGTACCCCCTGCTGCGGGAAGAACAAATTAAAGCCGTTGTTGTTTGGATCTCAGCCAATGCATCGACTTCAATTGCTTCCACCTCCTCTCAGGACCACAGCACTGTTGGGCAACCATCTGTCTCTTCACCGCCTGGCAAATTGCCCAGGCAGTCAGAGAGTTCTGTACAGGAGCCAGCTGAGTGTCTGCTTCTGTTCTCAGAATCTATTGGCTTGCAAACAGGGGCCCAGCCAAGCAGCATTCTGTAATGTGAAGAAGAGGGAGTATGCAGTGATGCGCAACAGCTGTGTCTCTCTGAATCTGAAGAGGCGGGTGAGACAGTGCCGATGGTCAGCACACCGCAGAACGCATCTGATGATGATGATGAGACCCAGGTGCCAGTTTCTGTTGAGCATGGTGCTGGCCAGACCACCCAACAGCAGGTGTTGGAAGAGGGTAGTGGAGATGATGAGGTCCAATACCCAACATGGCATGAAGAACAGGAAGGTGGTGGGAGCAGCTCAGAGGAATAATAATAATATTTATTTATATAGCGCCATCATATTCCGCAGCGCTTTACAGTTTAGCAGTTTCAGAACACAAGTCATAAGTAACAACGTTAACAATACAATAATTTAAGCTAAATAAGTCGCCCCTGCTCGTGACAGCTTACAATGTACAATGAGATGGGGGAGATACAAAGTATAGGTGTTTATATACAATGGTGCATTTACAATGATGTTCCAGCCATCTTAAGGGACTGAGGGATGGAGATAGTGAATGGGCTAGAGACACACACACACTTACACAGAATACATAGAATGACTTTGATTAGTGAATGTGATAGGCCGCTCTGAACAAATGTGTTTTGAGGGAGCGCCTGAAACCATGCAAATTGTGGATAGTCCTAATTTCTTGGGGTACAGCATTCCAGAGGATTGGCGTAGAGCAGGAGAAGTCTTGGAGTCGGGAGTGGGAGGTACGTATTAGTGCAGAGGTTAGTCGAAAGTCGTTTGCAGAGCGCAGCAGTCGGTTAGGCCGATAGATAGAAATGAGGGAGGAGATGTAGGAGGGGTGCTGCACTGTGGAGAGCTTTGTGGGTGAGAACCAGTACTTTGGTTGAAAGCTGGGAGAGGCCTAGAGAAATGGTTAGTGATAGAAGGAAGATAGAGGAAGACATTGCCCCAACGGTACAAACAGGAGGGAGAGTTAGGCTGCAGACTCGGTTGCCTGTAGCCTCCAGTTTGGCACCTGTTCGGAGCAGTTGTGTTCCAAAAGTCAAAACGTGCGCTCCCAGGACTTGCACTGCGTGGTCCTTTTTTCACACACTTGCACATGATATTTGCTATGTGAAATGCAAGCTGTGTAATCAAAAATTAAAAATAGCTAAAAGTGTCAGTCACCTCAATACCACAAATATGTGGAAACATGTGCGGACAAAGCACGTAGTTGAGTTACAAAGACACACTGGAGATGTAGGCCAACCTACAGCAGCACCTACATCTTCAGGTTGTGTTGAAGCCTCTTCATCGAGCTCACACACAGCTGGTTATGCTTCCTCACAGGATCGCCATGGAAGAACCTCGGCCACTGTTGTCCAGAGACAAACTGTTATTCCACACACAGCAGCAAGTTCCCTGTCATCCTCACACTCCCAGGCCACAAAACAGCCAGCGGTAGCACAGGCATGGGATAAAAGACGGCCATACTCCGCAAACCATGCACGAGCACAGGCTCTGAATGCTGGCATTGCAAAACTCCTGTCCCTTGAAATGCTGTGATTCAGGCTGGTGGAGACAGACAGTTTCCGTAACTGAATATCATTGTCAATCCCACAATACAATGTGCCAAGCCGATTTCATTTCAGCAGGCAAGCCGTCCCTGGTCTGCAAAAGCATGTTGAGGGAAAAATTAAACATGCGCTACTAAAAGCCCTCAGTAGCAAGGTCCACCTGACCACCGATGCGTGGACCAGTACCCATTGTTATGATCTGCTACAACCAGTAAGGAAAGAAGGGAATTCTGTCCCTACAATACAACTAAGCTGAATCCCTACGATGTAACGGGGAACCTGATCCTGCGACCAGACCCGCTAAAGTCCTCATCTAGTGTGAACGAAGACCTATAGTTGCGAGGGAGTAATCCCTACAAGATCTAGGGACTGGGAGAAAAGGTGGACACCTCCTAGTCCTAACATAAATTGTAGCATGGATAATTAAACAGAAAAATAAATACTTTGTGATCCTAACATCAAGCAAAACTCACAGATTAAGGCACCTAAGCACCCGGCTAGCTTAACAGTAGATAATACAATGAAGTCAAGCAAAGCCAGAAGGGCGGAGCCAGACTAAATAGGGAAAAAAGGTCATGTGACCAGCAAACTGAAACAAAACCTAACAAGAGGGTTCTAACACCCATGGCCAGGGACAATACCTTTCCCTCACTGCCCATTGGGTCAATGTTGTGCAGCCGGGTACTGATCTTGCGAGTGGCGCTGTACGTGTTCTGCCAACTCCAAGGATTGCAGGAATCAAGTCTGTACACATTGATTCCTCCTCCTATTCCAGTTCCTCAGAATCATCGCTGCAGGAGCCGTCACGGTCTACCTCCACATGGACCCGTGAACGTTTACCTGTTGCGACCGATATGAGCACAGCCGTGTCCAAATGTCAACAGGCCATCCTGAAATTAATTTCCATGGGGAATCTTAGCCACACAGCGCAGGAGCTCTGTAATGCCATAAAGCAGGAGAGCGACGTGTGGTTTTTGGAAGAGAATCTACAGGCAGGCTTGGTAGTGTGTGACAATGGCCGAAATCTGGTGTCAGCTCTGGGCCTTGGCAACCTCACTCACATACCATGTCTGTCATATGTGCTCAACTTGGTCGTGCAGAGTTTTTTGAGGGACTATCCGGATCTTGATGCACTGCTGCACAAGGTCCGCCTAGAGTGCGCTCACTTGCGACGTTCCAGCATGGCCAGATCGCTGATTGCAGCTCTGCAACGCAGATTTCACCTTCATGAACATCGCATTATATGTGACGTACCCACCAGGTGGAATTCCTCGTTACATATGTTGGAGCGGTTGTGTGAGCAGCAGCCAACAGTAATGGAGTATCAGCTGCATCAGGCGCAGTCAACTCGCAATTTGCGGCGTTCACACTTCACCACTACTGAGTGGGCCTCTATAATAAGAATAATAATATTATTTATTTATATAGCGCCATAATATTCCGCAGTGCTTTACAGTTTAACAGTTTCAAAACACGAGTCATAAGTAACAACGTTAACAATACAATAATTAAAGCAAAATCAGCCGCCCCTGCTGGTGAAAGCTTACAATCTACAATGAGGTGTGGGAGATACAAAGTACAGGTGTTTATATACAATGGTGTTTTTACAATGATGGTCCAGCCATTTTAAGGAAGTGAGGGATGCATGGAGATAGTGAATGGGCTACACACACAGAATTACACATAGAATGACTTTGATTAGAGAATGTGATAGGCCACTGTGAACAAATGTGTTTTGAGGGAGCGCCTGAAACCATCCAAATTGCGGATAGTCCTAATTTCTTGGGGTAGAGCATTCCAGAGGATTGGCGCAGCGCGGGTGAAGTCTTGGAGTTGGGAGTGGGAGGTACGGATTAGTGCAGAGGTTAGTCGAAGGTCGTTTGCAGAGTGCAGCAGTCGGTTAGGCCGATAAATATAAATAAGGGAGGAGATGTAGGGGGGTGCTGCGCTGTGGAGAGCTATGTTGGTGAGAACCAGTAATTAGAATTGGATCCTATAATGAATGGGCAGCCACTGCCAGTGTAATGAGTGGCGAATAACTCTATGAAGGATATCTGCCACGTTTTGCGTGCGTTTGATGAGTCAACGCGGATGGCGAGTGCAGATGATGCACTAGTCAGCCTGACTGTCCCCCTTATCTGCCTGCTTCAAAAAACACTGCAAGCACTAAGGCATGAGGTTTTGGAAGAGGTGGAGGATGAGGAGTCACAAATTCCATCACCTTCTGGACAGTCAGCGCAACGTGGTTCTTCACAAAGGGCTGGAGGACTTTCAAAGTACCATGCTGTATCAACAATTGAACCTCCAGAGTCGCTGTCTATATTTTCATAACCATTACAAACTTTTAATGTATTTACAAAGCACATAATGTACATTTTTTGTCTATCCTTTTGTAATGCTATTGTGTTTCCATAAACTGATGTTACAGAATTATGATACAAAGTTTTTAAATTTTGAGTTTTAAATTTTGTAAATTTATATGTATTTGAAGGACTTTGTGAGGAGGAGTCAATGGAGGAGGAAGACATCGCTCCAGAGGGAGGTAGACAATGCTCTAGTCAGTATGTAGACCAAGGGTGGGGTGATGCACAGCAGGCGGAGATGACGCCTCTTGCAGGGGACAACGTTTCTTGGCCAGTTGGGAGTCTGCAGCACATGGTTGATTTCATGCTGCAGTGGCTGAGAAACGACCGCCGCATCGAACACATTCACACCACGTCTGATTATTGGGTGTACACCCTCCTAGACCCTCGCTACCGGGACAACTTACAAAGCCTCATCACACCGTTGAACCGGGAGCGTAAAATGCGGAAGTACCAAGACACACTGGTGCAATCCATAATGTTCTCCATTCCAGCCAAGAGCACTGCTGCTGCTACTGATTTACAAAGCAGCTCTGTGCGTCGAGGCAGTGGAGACAGCTCTGCAACAAGAGGGAGCACAAGCAGCGCCTCTGCACAGGGCAAGACCAGTATGTTCCAAATGTGTCGAAGTTTTGTGGCAGCGCCACCAATGTCTACACCATCCGAGACGGCTCCAGTCAGCAGGAGGCAACATTTCCGTAAGATGGTTACAGACTACATGTCTTGCCCTCTCAGTGTACTCTCAGATGGCTCTTCCCCATTCAAGTTTTGTGTCTCTAAGCTGGATACATGGCCAGAGCTTAGCCAGTATGCATTGGAGGTGCTGGCTTGATCTGCTGGCAGTGTATTATCGGAGCGCGTCTTTACTGCTGCAGGTGGTGTACTAACAGACCGTTGCATGCGACTATCCTACGATAATGTACAACGGCTTACTTTTCTGAAAATGAACTAGGCATGGATCTCGCCTGAATTTGCCTGTCCGGTTTCAGATTAACTAACTGGTTGACAACGTTTTCCATGTCTCCTGTTATGTTCATCTTTCTACCACCTGAGCTATACTCCCTGGGCTACAACACTGCCAGTTGCTGCTCAGAAGTGTCGTGTCCACAGACCAATACACAAGCTATAGTAATAGTGGGGTTCAGTAACGCCTGCTGTTCCCCTGCTGTGTGTCCGGCAAAAATTACTGCTACCTAGCTACACATGTTTAAAAAAACATGACATGTTAAAGTGGCTAGTGCTACACATAGATATCAGGCTACACCCTTATTTCTAAGCTGTAAACAAGTGAAACGTCAAATTTAAAACCATTCAATGATTAGTGTTGGTAACAAATCTGTAACTAAATAATTGTGACATATTATGGCAGATATCCACATGTCTAACACAAAAGCATACTTATGCTATAGGGTACTGATGGTGAACCTTCTCACTCCATAACTTTGACCAATCCAACTCACATCATGCCTCAAATGCTGCAATGTTGGAAGTGCATAATGTGGGTTGAACTTTGACAACAGCTGCAGTGCGAAGGTTATCCTTCTGTGTTCTTGGCTTTTAAATAAAAGCATACAAGTAAATATAATAATACATTGTTGATTAAGGGACATGATGTACACCTGTAATATTGTGCAAACAATGGATGTAGGACTATTCCTCTTCAACATTACTTATATTTGTGTCATTTGAAAAAATACATATTTTAGTTAAAAATTAAAAACCCATGTTCAGTAGCTGTGAAAGGCCCGTTTGTGTACTTCTATATTGTTTGCAACCAATGTATTGTATACGGATGGAAGCGCGTCACACTAATAGATTAGATTTATTTTAAATGGAATGTAGCAGAACCAATTGGAGATAAATGAAAAGGATGAGCCACTGAGACACGCTCAGCAGAGTACAAGCAGCAGTGCTTGAACATGTAACTGGAGCGTGATCTGCACTAAAAAAAGTAAAAAACACAGACTGAAGTGAACACTGAAACACAACTGTCCACAATCTGTGAAAAGCTCCTTTCTGTACTTCTATAGTGTTTGCAACCAATGTATTGTATACGGATGGAAGCGCGTCACACTAATACTATTAGGATGAGCCACTGAGACACGCTCAGCAGAGTACAAGCAGCAGTGCTTGAACATGTAACTGGAGCGTGATCTGCACTAAAAAAAGTAAAAAACACAGACTGAAGTGAACACTGAAACACAACTGTCCACAATCTGTGAAAAGCTCCTTTCTGTACTTCTATAGTGTTTGCAACCAATGTATTGTATACGGATGGAAGCGCGTCACACTAATACTATTAGGATGAGCCACTGAGACACGCTCAGCAGAGTACAAGCAGCAGTGCTTGAACAAGTAACTGGAGCGTGATCTGCACTCAAAAAAGTAAAAAACACAGACTGAAGTGAACACTGAAACACAACTGTCCACAATCTGTGAAAAGCTCCTTTCTGTACTTCTATAGTGTTTGCAACCAATGTATTGTATACGGATGGAAGCGCGTCACACTAATAGTATTAGTGTGACGCGCTTCCATCCGTATACAATACATTGGTTGCAAACACTATAGAAGTACAGAAAGGAGCTTTTCACAGATTGTGGACAGTTGTGTTTCAGTGTTCACTTCAGTCTGTGTTTTTTACTTTTTTGAGTGCAGATCACGCTCCAGTTACTTGTTCAAGCACTGCTGCTTGTACTCTGCTGAGCGTGTCTCAGTGGCTCATCCTTTTCATTTATCTCCAATTGGTTCTGCTACATTCCATTTAAAATAAATCTAATCTATTAGTCTAATAGATTAGATTTATTTTAAATGGAATGTAGCAGAACCAATTGGAGATAAATGAAAAGGATGAGACACTGAGACACGCTCAGCAGAGTACAAGCAGCAGTGCTTGAACATGTAACTGGAGCGTGATCTGCACTAAAAAAAGTAAAAAACACAGACTGAAGTGAACACTGAAACACAACTGTCCACAATCTGTGAAAAGCTCCTTTGTGTAGTTCTATAGTGTTTGCAACCAATGTATTGTATACGGATGGAAGCACGTCACACTAATAGATTTGATTTTTTTTTCTAATATAATGGAGCTGCACCAATTCCACAAAATAAAAAAAAAAAAAAATAAAAAAAAGAGTCAGTGACACGTGCAGATGCCTACAACAGCGGTGGATGCAGAGCAAACTGCAGCGTCACCTGCACTGTCACACACACCTTGCACAGAGCTGTTAAAACAACACTGGCAAAATGAAGCTTTACACAGCGGTTGGTAAACTAGCCTGCCTCAAGCACAGTAGTACACAAAATCGCAATATCTAACTGTCCCTCAGAGTGAGCAGAGTAGCGTTCTGTCCCTTACTGAGTTCACAGCACAGTGACGCTAAAATGGCGGCGGCGCCTTTTATAGTGCATTCTGACATCATTTCAGCAGCCAATCACAGCCATGCCATTAGTTAAGATGACCGCAGCATTACAGGATGTGCCCACACTTCGTAGGATTCCTCATTGGCTGACTAAAATCACATTGCCTCTCAAAGAATTATGGGAACTTCCGATTCCGGTATACGATATGGAAAAAGTATCGGAATTAAGTATCGGAATTCGATAACGCGAATATCGGCCGATACCCGATACTTGCGGTATCGAATGCTCAACACTACTGTTGCCAATTCAAATTCGAGCTTTTGGCGGTGTATGAGTCGTCGACGACCATGATTTGAAAAAATCGCTGTTCGAGGTTAAGTTCGATTAATGGTTCGTGAAGTGAAACGTCCCGAATGTTTTTGAAAAAATCGGCTGTTCGAGGTTAAGTTCGATAACTGTTCGTGCACCTAAATCGTCACTGGATTTTTTCACAGTAATGCTGAGAATCACTGTTAATACACAGTTTGAGTGTACAGCGGGGCGGGCGGAGGGGCATGGGATGGATCTCTGCAGAGATAATGAAGATCTCCATTTTTTTTTCTCTTTCCCGCATTTCCAGTGGGCGGTGCAGTCTGTCAGCCTATCAGCAGCGCACACACGGAGCGAAGTGCATTTTTTTAACACAAGCAAGGGCATGTGTCATTGGCTGTGTATGTCACATGTCCTTGCCCTATAAGACCCAGCCATTTCCCCCTCGCCACCATTTTCTCACTGCTGCAGCACAGTGTTAGACGGCACAGCTGCTGCTGTTAGCGCTATCGTTCTAACAGTGACTGTGAAGCAAATTTGCAGTTAGACAGGAAGGTTTAGGGAATAGGGAGGGACTAGTTTGTAATTGCAGCCCTTTTAAGGGCTAGGTTACAGCATTTCCTAGCACTTTTAGCAGGCAGGTCTGTGCTCTATATAGACAGATAGGTCAACTTGGGAGTAGTGACTATTTGTAATTGCAGCCCTTTTGAGGGCTAGGTTACATCAGTTGCTATCACTTTTTGCCAGCTCCACCAGCGTTGAAATACTCATAATTTTTGGCTGCATCTTGCCTATAATATAATTGTGGGCATAGTAGCAGTCTGTGGTACTCAATGTATTAGGCCATCTATACAAAGCTCCACCAGCGTTGAAATACTCATAATTTTTGGCTGCATCTTGCCTGTAATATAATTGTGGGCATAGTAGCAGTCTGTGGTACTCAATGTATTAGGCAATCTATACAAAGCTCCACCAGAGTTTTAAAAAAAAAGAATTTTTATCTACATCTTGCCTGGACAATAATTTTGGGCATAGTAGCAGTGTGTGGTACTCATTCTATTAGGCCATCTATACAAAGCTCCACCAGCCTTAAAAAAAAAAAAATTCTATCTGCATCTTGCCTGGACAATAATTTTGGGCATGGTAGCAGTCTGTGGTACTCATTGTATTAGGCCATCTATACAAAGCTCCATCAGCATTGAAATACTCATAATTTTTGGCTGCATCTTGCCTGTAATATAATTGTGGGCATAGTAGCAGTGTGTGGTACTCATTGTATTAGGCCATCTATACAAAGCTCCACCAGCCTTAAAAAAAAAAAATTCTATCTGCATCTTGCCTGGACAATAATTTTGGGCATAGTAGCAGTGTGTGGTACTCATTCTATTAGGCCATCTGTACAAAGCTCCACCAGCGTTGAAATACTCATAATTTTTGGCTGTATCTTGCCTGTAATATAATTGTGGGCATAGTAGCAGAATGTGGTACTCATTGTATTAGGCCATCTCTACAAAGCTCCACCAGCATTAAAAAAAAAGAAGTTTTATCTACATCTTGCCTGGACAATATTTTTGGGCATAGTAGCAGTGTGTGGTACTCATTCTATTAGGCCATCTATACAAAGCTCCACCAGAGTTTTAAAAGAAGAATTTTTATCTGCATCTTGCCTGGACAATAATTTTGGGCATAGTAGCAGTGTGTGGTACTCATTCTATTAGGTCATCTGTACAAAGCTCCACCAGCGTTGAAATACTCATAATTTTTGGCTGCATCTTGCCTGTAATATAATTGTGGGCATAGTAGCAGAATGTGGTACTCATTGTATTAGGCCATCTACACAAAGCTCCACCAGCGTTGAAATATTCATAATTTTTTGCTGCATCTTGCCTGTAGAATAATTGTGGGCATAGTAGCAGTCTGTGGTACTCATTATAATAGGCCATCTATACAAAGCTCCACCAGCGTTAAAAAAAAGAATTTTTATCTGCATCTTGCCTGGACAATAATTTTGGGCATAGTAGCAGTGTGTGGTACTCATTCTATTAGGACATCTACACAAAGCTCCACCAGCCTTAAAATAAAAAAAAAAATTCTATCTGCATCTTGCCTGTAATATAATTGTGGGCATAGTAGCAGTCTGTGGTAATCATTGTATTAGGCCATCTATACAAAGCTCCACCAGCATTGAAATACTCATAATTTTTGGCTGCATCTTGCCTGTAATATAATTGTGGACATAGTAGCAGTCTGTGGTACTCATTGTATTAGGCCATCTATACAAAGCTCCACCAGCGTTGAAATACTAAAAATTTTTTGCAGCCATTGCTTTTTGTGCAAACAACTCCAGAGTTGTCAATTAGGTAACCACCAAAATGAGTGGCAAAAGGCCTGCTGCTGGTGGAAAGGAGAATAGGCGTGTTGTGAAGGGGAAATAATGTTGTGTCCATGGGGTAGGTGTTAAAGCAACAGTAACATCTGCAGAAGAAAGACCATCTTCCAGTCAAACTAAGATGTCTACTTCTTTTAGTGGACAATGTGGTACGATCCCTTTCTTATGGGCACGCCCATCGCTACAAATTCCAGATGAGGCACAAAAAAAAAGGTGCTTCAACAGATATCAAGTGTACCTTTAAGTCGGCTCTCCACCTCAACTTTAACATCACAAAAACTCCAGTCCTCAGAGCTTGCTTCCTCACAGCTCCCAAGTCTCCAACTGCCCGTCTGAGTATGGGGTAGAACAGATGGTTGAGTCTGCAGAGCTGTTTACTCATACTATAGCCTGGGAATCAGAGGTTGTCTCCACAGCTTCTGTGAATCCAGACGAGGAAATGATCTGCACTGATGCCCAGCATGTTTATGAGTCGGATCCAGGACCAGATGAAGAAGGTTCTGAGCATAATGTAGACCCTCGTTCCCAAACTGTAACTCCTGTTGGTGGAGAGAATGAAGAAGACGATGATGAGACTCAAATACCTGATTTGAGCGACAACTTGAGTTTTGTGTCAGGGCAGGAAGAGGTTGGCTCTGAGGACGACGGGTGTGAGAACACACAGGGTGATGATGACGAGGTTTCAGATCCCACTTACTGTCAACCCACAGTCAGACAGTCGATGAGGTCAGCAGAGGAGATGGAGAAGGATTCGAGTGATGACGAGGTCAGGGTATGCCTTCCTGGACAGAGACGTAGTACTGGAAGCACGTCACCAACTGCATCCTCAACCACAACTCTGCCTCTGACCACAAGTCAAGGTGGCTCTTCAGGTCGCATGGGTTCTAAGCCTTGCATAGCCTGGGCATTTTTTAACATCAATAAGGATGACTCAACTCGTGTTATCTGTAACATTTATGACCAAAAGCTAAGTAGAGGCCAAAAAATCCATAGTTTGAGTACTTCATGCATGAACCGTCACATGGATATGAAGCATAAGTTGCAGTGGCAAGCTCACTGTGCTACAATGCGGCCTAGCGGGCCGGCCCAACCACCGTCTGCCCCATCTTGTGCATCCGCGACCGCGGCCTCTTCATCCTCTGTGACTGGGGGGACAGCAGTCAGACCTGTTTTGAGACTCAGACCTGGCACCTCTTTACCTGCAACAGCCAGTCTGATTGGCAGGTCATCAGTTCATTTGGAAGTGGAAACACCAGCTGGTGTTGAGCGCTCTCCGACATCGAGAGCACCACCTTTGGATCAAGGCAACCTAACTTTTGCGCCTGTATTTTCCTCACAGACAATCAGTTGTCCGGGAACACCCTACTCAACACCGTCTACGCACAACAGCCAGCCCTCGGTCCCTCAGATGTGGACAAGTAAAAGACCATTTCCTCCTAGCCACGAGAAAGCTAAGAGGTTGAATTTCACCATCTGCAAGCTCTTGGCTACAGAAATGCTGCCTTTCCGCCTTGTGGAAACAGAGGATTTTCGAGACCTTATGTCCGTCGCAGTGCCCCAGTACCAGATGCCCAGTCGGCACTACTTCTCAAAGAAAGGTGTGCCTGCGCTCCACCAGCATGTTGCACACAACATCACCGCTTCTTTGAGAAACTCAGTGTATGACAGGGTGCATTTCACCACAGACACTTGAACGAGTAGGCATGGACAGGGGCGTTACATGTCGCTGACTGGGCACTGGGTAACTATGGTGACAGCAGGACAAGGGGCTGCTGTCCAAGTCTTGCCGTCCCCATGAGTTGTGCGTCAATCCTCTTTATCTCGAAGTTCCTCCAATGCTTCTGCCTCCTCAACCTCCTCTCGGTCCTCCACCTGCACCCAAAGCCTGTCTGGTCATGCCACGGGCTTTCTAACTGCGGAGAAGGGATCCTGCACCCCTTGCTATGCTGGCAGAAGGGCTCAACGTAATCAGGCGGTTTTTACGTTGAAATGTCTGGGAAATGTGAGTCACACAGCTGAGGAGTTGTGGTCAGCTCTGGAGAACCAGTTTCATGAATGGTTGTCTCCACTGGACCTGCAACCAGGGAAGGCCGTGTGCGACAATGCCGCAAACCTGGGTGCGGCCCTTCGCCAGGGCAATGTCACACACGTGCCTTGTATGGCTCACGTGTTGAACCTGGTTGTCCAGCAATTTTTAGCCCACTATCCTGGACTACATGGCCTTCTGCAGAAGGCACGGTTGCTGTGTGCTCACTTCCGCCGTTCGCATCCCGCAGCTCAGCGACTTACATCTCTACAGAAGTCGTTGGGCCTGCCACTTCACCGGCTAAAAGGTGATGTGCCAACATGGTGGAATTCAACTCTGCACATGTTGCAGCGACTGTGGCAGCACCGACAAGCCCTGGTGCAATACCTTCTGAATTATAGCCTGGGCCAACGAGATCCAGAGGTGGGGCAAATCACGCTGGAGGAGTGGTCTCAGATCAGGGACCTATGCACCCTTCTGTACAGTTTTGAAATGGCCAAGAAGATGTTTAGTGCTGACAATGCCATTATCAGCATGACTATTCTGGTGATTTACATGCTGGAGCAGATGTTAAACAGAATTCGGAGTCAGGTGGTGGAACAAGAGGAGGTGGAGGAAGTAGAGGAGGAGGTGTATGTGGAAGGGCTAACATCTGCAAGGTCCAGACGGTCGGCAGCACCAAGGCGGCTGGCATGTGAGGGTGGAGGAGAGGGATTAACCAGGGCACATGGTAGCAGCCAAACTAGTGAGGAAGGTGCAGGATCCCAGGAAGAAGTGGAGGATGAACTGGCGATGGGCATGGAAGACTCAGATGAGGGAGACCATGATCACATTTCTGTTGTGTGAGGTTGGGGGGAGAGGGCAGAGGAAGGAGGCATGAGTCGTACCTCGCCACCAACACAACACAACACAACAGGGACTTGGTGCTCCTGGATGCGCAAGACACATGAGTGCCTTCTTGCTGCACTACCTGCAACATGACCCTCGAATTGTCAGAATTCGAAATAATCCTGACTACTGGGTAGCCACACTGTTAGATCCCCGGTACAAAAGTAAATTTGCTGAAATAATTCCTGCCATAGAAAGGGATTCACGCATGCAGGAGTATCAGCAGAGACTGTTGCAGAATCTTACATGTGCTTTTCCACAAAACACCAGTGGTGCACGTAGTGAATCTCACAGTTGTAACTTGCCAATCGTGGGACTGTCGAGTGTTCAGCACTCAAATCGTAAGAGAAACACAGTATCTGCTGGTGTTTGCAGCAATTTTGCGGAATCCTTTCACCACTTGTTAGCCCATCCTTTGCAAGGCCACAGGAGACAAGAAGTCAGACACATAGTCAACGCCTAGAGACGATGGTACAGGAATATCTCCAACTGAACATTGAAGCCATGACTGTGTCACTGGACCCTTGCTCTTTTTGGGCTTCCAATCTGGATAAATGGCCAGAGCTCGCCACTCACGCCTTGGAGGTCTTGTCATGCCGCGCAGCCAGCGTTCTCGCTGAATGTGTGTTCAGATCTGCTGGTGGTGTGCTGACAGGTAAGCGCACGTGGCTGTCCACTGAGAATGTAGACAGACTCACGTTCATAAAGATGAACAAATCATGGATCTGCAAGGACTTTTCTACCCCTGTGTCATCCTGGGGAGAGTAAAAGCTTGAGGATTTGGTAAAATCACCTCACCAACCGTTTTAAGCTTTCAAATTGCTAATAATTTTTAGCTGCATCTAGGCCGGAAAATAATTTTGGGCCTGTAGCAGTGTGTGTTACTCATTCTAATAGGCCATCTATACTAAGCTCCACCAGCTTTCAAATTAATAATAATTTTTATCTGCATTTTGCCTGTAGAATAATTTTGGGCCTGTAGCAGTGTGTGGTACTCATTGCATTAGGCCATCTATACTAAGCTCCACCAGCTTTCAAATTAATAATAATTTTTATCTGCATCTTGCCTGGACAATAATTTTGGGCTTGTAGCAGTGTGTGGTACTCATTCTATTAGGCCATCTATACTAAGCTCCACAAGCTTTCAAATTAATAATAATTTTTATCTACATCTTGCCTGTAGAATAATTTTGGGCCTGTAGCAGTGTGTGGTACTCAATGTATTAGGCCATCTATACTAAGCTCCACCAGCTTTCAAATTAATAATAATTTTTTGCTGCATCTTGCCTGTAGAATAATTTTGGGCCTATAGCAGTGTGTGGTACTCATTGTATTAGGCCATATATACTAAACTCCACCAGCTTTCAAATTAATAATAATTTTTGTTCTCTCTGAACGTGTGTTCAGAGCTGAAGGTGGTGTGTTGAGTCTGACAGATAAGCGTACGCGGCTGTCCACTGAGAATGTAGACAGACTCACGTTCATAAAGATGAACAAATCATGGATCCGCAAGGACTTTTCTACCCCTGTGTCATCCTGGGGAGAGTAAAAGCTTGAGGATTTGGTAAAATCACCTCACCAACCGTTTTAAGCAACTCTGGGGCAATTGATGCTACTTAAGTGGTGTCTGTGCCCCAAATTTTTGGAAAAAATGGAGACTCTTTTTGGAGTCCCCTTGCTGTGTTTTACGTGACGTTGGCATCGTCAACTACAGGTGGGTTGGGTCTTTCCCCCCTTTATACCGTAAGAAACTGCATACACTATGGCTTGGGGTAACACAGAAGGTTGAGTGTGAAGACTAGAGCTGTTTACTCATACTATAGCCTGGGAATCAGAGGTCTGCTCCAAAGTTTGAGTGTCTGCTAGTCAGCGGAGTAGCCACCGGCTGTAGATCTAATTACAAATTTTTAACTGCATCTAACCCAGACAATCATTTTGGGCCTAGTAGCAGTGTCTGCTAGTCAGCGGAGTAGCCACCGGCTGTAGATCTAATTACAAATTTTTAACTGCATCTAGCCCAGACAATAATTTTGGGCCTAGTAGCAGTGTCTGCTAGTCAGCTGATTAACCCAGCTGTTAAGCAAGCTACACCACCTGTACTTTGGACACTTAAGTTTTTCAAAGGAAATGCTTCGGGCCCCCGGGACAATCAGTGAAGAGCATCGGGGAGGCACCCCTAGGCACAGGGGCTGTGACTGGCGGTAGGACGCCTTGAGGTGGACCACCAAGCTTGATCCTTATAAAAGCTTTTTAACTGCAGCAGCTTTACTGGATGCTACTGGAGCTGGCATTACCGCGGCTGCTGGCATGAGACTTGCCCTCCAATAGATCCTTGTAAAAGGATTTAAAGTGTACTCATTCAAATTAGAGAGACAATTTAAATTAAAAAGATTAGACCTGCCTCCACCGCAGGGGGGCTCGCTCGACCCACCAGCGGACAGGCACCAGTATTGGGAGAGGGGGGCTGGCCGTCAGGGTCCACCGCAGCTCTAGCACAAACCCGGCGACATGCAGGTCGCACGGGCAGGAACGGACTGGCCGTGTCGGCTTCGCACTTTTTTGGTTTTAGAAGGGCATGACATGCCTATATCTGTGTCTCCCCCTCCTTTTACTCCTCCACCTCTTTTCTTTTCGCATGACTATATGTACTTGTCACTTTTCCATGTGTTAGTTGTGTCTTCTGAGCAATTTGTCAGCTTTTGGACACCTTTGAAGTATTGTCTATGTGTTTTCTATGTGTTTCTATGTGTTTTGGTTTGCCTGCCATTGGTTTTAACTGTGTTCGATGGTGTTCGACGAACAGTTCGACGAACAGTTCATCGAACACACGGCTGTTCGGCGAACCGAACTCGAACACTACGGGGGTGGCTCATCACTAGTCTTCACCATAGTGGAGTTTGGAGTGTGACTGTTTGAGGTTGTGGACAGGTGCCTTTTATACTGATAACAAGTTCAAACAGGTGCCATTACTACAGGTAATGAGTGGAGGACAGAGGAGCCTCTTAAAGAAGAAATTACAGGTCTGTGAGAACCAGAAATCTTGCATGTTTTTAGGTGACCAAATACTTATTTTCCACCATAATTTTTAAAATAAATCTTGCCAAACCATACAAGGTGATTTTCTGGATTTGTTTTCTCATTTTGACTCTCATAGTTGTGGTCTACCTATGATGTCAATTACAGGCCTCGCTCATCTGTTTAAGTGGGAGAACTTGCACAATTGGTGGCTGACTAAATACTTTTTTCCCCACTGTAATAAAAAAACAAGTACAATAATCTTAAACAATACAAGTCACCGACTGGTACAGGATGAGAGTGGACCCTGCCTGCGAGGGCTCACAGTCTACAGGGGATGGGAGAGGATACAATAGGTGAGGGCAGAGCTGGTCATGCAGCGATATGTTGGAACGATGATTATTGCAGGTTGTAGGCCCGTGTGACTGGGGCCTCTCTAGATCTTATCAGGTGGAAAGTGCTAAAGCATATAGATGTAGCCAGGTCTAGGGCCTTTGATGATCTAACCACCCTCTGGTGTGCTGGCCCCAGCTGCCAAATTATCCCAAACCAGCTCCCACAATCCCTCTCTCCTGACCCTGTAGTGTGGGCTATATATTTAGGAGTAGTATAAGGGGAGCACGCAGTGTGGGGTGCAGCAAGCAAGCATCCCATAAGCAAAGCATCACAGAAGATAAGCATCATGTAAACGGCAGTTATCCATGGCAGTTAATCAGGGCAGGAATCAGATAACCCACACTTTGCTTTCCCTTTTCACCATGTGCTTTATTTCTATCCTCCTGTGTTCCCTTAGCTTCCACAATCACCGCCCCATCCCCCCTCCATCACGATTCATACACATCAGTCCCTCTATACTTCCCTCTCCCATGTACAGCTCCCATGCACTCCTCACCTTCCTGAAAAACCTCAGCCCATCTTGCCCAAACACATCACAGAAAAAACCTACTTACAATTCCAACAACTACTTGCTCTTTATCTTCCTACTCCTACTGATTTCAGGGAACATCTCCCCCAACCCCGGTCCACCATCCCCCAACCTCAATCTCTACCCTACCTCATATCGAAACCATAATAATCTTATTAATATTACTTGCACTCCCTCATCTCCTTCTTTTAATTGTGCCCTCTGGAATCCACGGTCTGTATGCAACAAGCTATCCTTCCTGCACAACTACTTTCTGACCAACTCTCTTAATCTGTTGGCCCTCACTGAAACCTGGGTTCAGGATTCTCACACTGTCTCCCCTGCTGCCATTTCCTATGGTGGCTTACAGCTCTCCCATTCCCCAAGACCCCCAAAGAGACATGGTGGTGGAGTCGGCATACTCCTGTCCCCACAATGCACTTTCCAGATCATCCCCCAAATTCCATCACTCTCATTTTCTTCTTTTGAGGTCCACACCATCAGGCTCTTCCGCCCCCTCTCCCTCAGAGTAGCGGTCATATATCGGCCCCAGGCTCGCCAACCCAGTTCCTTGATCACTTCTCAGCCTGGCTGCCGCACTTCATGTCCTCAGAACTACCAACCCTTATCCTTGGAGACTTCAACATCCCCATTAACAGTCCTACTTCTACATCTGCATCTCAGCTTCTATCACTAACCACTTCTCTAGGCCTCTCACAGCTTTCAACCTCTGAGACACACAAGGATGGGAACACCCTTGACCTTGTCTTTGTCCGGCTCTGTTCAATCTTCCACCTAAATAACTCACCGCTTCCACTCTCTGACCACAACATTCTCTCCTTCACCCTCACAAATCCTCGACCACCCCAGCGCACTCCTACCTACCCACTTTCAAAATCTACAACCCTTTAAACCCCTCCCCTTTTCTGTCCCTACACCATCAATGTCCCAAATCTCCTCTTTTTCCCCTGCCCCTGATTGGTTTCATCACACAATGCACTCTTAGAAGCACCCTGCCCAAAGTACACCTCTCCCCCTCTGAACTTCCAAACAACAGTAAAAAGCCCTGGCTCACTTTGAAAGTAACTTCTTCGCGAGCTCTAGGAGGGGCTGAACGCCCCAGGAAAAAACCCGCACACTAAAGACTTCATCCACTTTAAAATTTATGCTAAGAACTTAAACGTGCCCCTTTACCTCGCCAAAAACCCACTTCACCACCCTGATTCCCCCTAGCCAAAAACCCAAGAAATTTTGCACTTTTTCACTCCCTCCTCAGCCAAAAACACAAGCCCCTATCAAGACATTTGTGTGACGACCTGGCCTCCCCCTTTAAGAAAAAAAAATACTATCCTTCAAAAAAATCTGTCTTAAACACCCAAGTGCTGTGACTCCCATCCCTCGTGCATTTCCCTGGCTCACTTTGCACATTTCATCCCATCACAGAAAAAAAAGTCTCCAGACTCCTCTCTTCCTCTCGTCCCCACTACAGCACTACCCACCCCATCCCTCAACCTCCTCCAGTCTCTCTCTTCAGTTGTCACAACTCCCTAACTACAACTTTAAACCTCACTTCCCCTGGCATCTTCCACCTCCCCTTAAAACTCCATCGTTATCCATTATAAAGAAACCTGCTCTCGACCCTTCCGCACAACAATAAGACCCATCTCTAATCTCCCCCTTTATCCTAAACTTTTGGGGCGCCCAGTTCTCTCACCTTACCAGTTTCCTCTCCACTCACTCCCTTTTGACCCCTTCACAGTCAGGGTTCACCCCCCCTCCGACGAAATGCACTCATCAAAGTGACCAAAAACCCTTTTGACGCAAAACGTAAAGGGACCACTCTCTGTCTTCTTCCGACCTTTCTGCCGTTTGACACGTTGACCACCCGCTCCCATGTCTAGGCTCTCATGGTTTAAGGCATGCTCTCTCCTGGCTTTTCCTATCTTTTTGACCGCTCCTTTAGTGTTCTTCTCTCGCCCACGTCATTATTTTCCC
>JARQOD010000005.1:2895887-2927754 GCA_033576555.1 Oophaga sylvatica | reverse complement strand
ATTGGGTTTGGAACAACCCATTGGTTGTCCCCATTTGAATTACCCCAAACCCCCAAAAAATCCCCCCCTGACCCTTTTGGGGGCCCTTTTATTTAGGAGTAGTATAAGGGGAGACCATGGGGGGGTCAGAAAGCAAGCATCCAAGCAAAGCTCAAGAAGATAAGATCAGAAAACCGGCAGTTACCCGGGCATTAATCGGGGCGGAATCAGAACCCAACTTTCTTTCCTTTTCACCATGTGCTTTATTTCTATCCCCTGTTTCCTGTTCCACATCACCGCCCCATCCCCCCTCCATCCGATTCAAAACCCTCGCCCCTCTTACTTCCCTCCCCCATGACAGCTCCCAGCACCCTCACCTTCCCTGAAAAACCTCACCCCCATCTCCCCAAACACATCACAGAAAAAACCTATTTACAATTCCAAAAACTACTTTTTTTTTTTATCTTCTACTCTAGATTTCGGGAACATCCCCCCAACCCCCGGTCCCCACCCCCCAACCTCAATCTCCCCCCTACCTCAATCGAAACCATAAAATCTATTAATTTTACTTGCACCCCCTCTCCCCTTTTTTTAATTGTGCCCTCTGGAATCAGGGTCTGTATGCAAAAAGCTATCCTTTCCCTCACAACTACTTTCTGCCAACTCTCTTAATCTTTGGCCTCACTAAACCGGGTTAGGTTTCTCACACGTCCCCCTGCTCCATTCCTAGGGTGGTTAAGCTCCCCCTTTCCCCCAAACCCCCCCAAAAGACGGGTGGGGGGTCGCTTCTCCTGTCCCCCCAATGCACTTTCCAGATCATCCCCCAAAATTTCCCTCACCTTTATTTTTCTTTTGAGGGGCCCCCCCATCAGGCTCCCCCCCCTTCCTCAGGTAGGCATATATCGGGCCCCCCGGGTCGCCAACCGTTCCCTTTATCATTCTCAGCCGGTGCCGCCTTCAAAGTCCTAGAACTACCAACCCCTTATCCTTGGGACTTAAATCCCTTAACTCCTACTTTCATTGCCCTCTCAGCTCTATCACTAAACCCCTTTTTAGGCCTCACGCTTTCAACCCCTTTAGACACACAAGGGGTGGGGCACCCTTGACCTTGTCTTTGTCGGCTCTGTTCAATCTTCCCCCTAAATAACCACGCTTCCACTCTCTGACCAACATTCTCTCCTTCACCCTCACAATCCTCGACACACCCAGCGCACTCCTCCCTACCCCACATTCAGAAATCTACAAGCCATTAACCTCAGACACTTTCTGACTCCCTACACTCATCATGCCCCTTTAATTCCTCTTTTTCCTGTCCTGATTTTGGCTGTTCATCACTACAATGACACTCTTAGAAGCACCCTTGACCAAGTAGCACCTCTCACCCTCTGAACTTCCAAACACACAGTAAAACAGCCCTGGCTCACATTGAAAGCTCAACTTCTTCAGCGATGCTCTAGGAGTGCTGAACGCCTATGGAGAAAAACCCGCACACTAGAAGACTTCATCCACTTTAAATTTATGCTAAGAACTTATAACGCTGCCCTTCACCTCGCCAAACAGACCTACTTCACCACCCTGATCTCCTCACTAGCCAACAACCCCAAGAAACTTTTGACACTTTTCACTCCCTCCTCAGGCCAAAAACACAAGCCCCTATCACAGACATTTGTGCTGACGACCTGGCCTCCCACTTTATAGAAAAAATAGATACTATCCTTCAAGAAATCTGCTCTTAAACACCAAGTGCTGTGACTCCCATCCCTCGCTGCATTTCCCCTGGCTCACTTTGCACATTTCATCCCATCACAGAAGAAGAAGTCTCCAGACTCCTCTCTTCCTCTCGTCCGACTACATGCACTACCGACCCCATTCCCTCACACCTCCTCCAGTCTCTCTCTTCAGTTGTCACAACTCACCTAACTACAATCTTTAATCTCTCACTCTCCTCTGGCATCTTCCCATCCTCCTTCAAACACTCCATCGTTACTCCATTACTAAAGAAACCTGCTCTCGACCCTTCCTGCACAAACAACTACAGACCGATCTCTAATCTCCCCTTCATCTCTAAACTTTTGGAGCGCCTAGTCTACTCTCACCTTACCAGTTACCTCTCCACTCACTCCCTTTTAGACCCTTCACAGTCAGGCTTCAGCCCCCTACATCCGACTGAAACTGCACTCATCAAAGTGACCAATAACCTTCTGACAGCAAAACGTAACGGTGACCACTCTCTGCTCATTCTTCTCGACCTTTCTGCAGCTTTTGACACAGTTGACCACCGTCTCCTACTGTCTAGGCTCCAGTCACTAGGTATTAAGGTCACTGCTCTCTCCTGGCTCTCTTCCTATCTTTCTGACCGCTCCTTCAGTGTTTCATTCTCTCGCTCCACGTCATCTCCTCTTCCTCTCGCTGTCGGGGTACCCCAGGGCTCAATCCTTCGCCCCCTTCTCTTCTCTCTCTACACGGCCCCAATTGGACAGACCATCAGCAGATTTGGCTTTCAGTACCATCTTTATGCTTATGACACGCAACTATACACGTCGTCCCCCAACCTTACCCCCGCTGTACTACAGAACGCCAGTGACTGTCCACAATCTCCAACATCATGTCCGCTCTCTATCTAAAACTCAACCTCTCTAAAACTGAACTTCTTCTGCTCCCGCCGTCTACTAACCTCCCTAAATTTGACATTTCCCTCTCCGTGGGCAACACCATAATAACACCCCAGCAGCAGGCTCGCTGTCTGGGTGTTTTGTTTGATACCAATCTCTCCTTCACCTCCCATATACAATCTCTTGCCAGCTCTTGCCGCCTACACCTAAAGAACATCTCTAGAATCCGCCCTTTTCTCACCATGGAAACAACAAAAACCCTCACTGTACCATTGATCCACTCCCGCCTGGACTACTGCAACGCTCTATTACTTGGCCTCCCCACTACTCGACTATCCCCTCTCCAGTCCATCCTTAATGCAGCAGCCAGGGTCATCCATCTGGCTAATCGGTACTCGGGCGCGTCCGCTCTTCACCAGTCCTTACACTGACTGCCCATTCATTATAGGATCCAATTCAAAGTACTTGTTCTCACCCACAAAGCTCTCCACAGTGCAGCACCCCCCTACATCTCCTCCCTCATTTCTATCTATTGGCCTAACTGACTGCTGCGCTCTGCAAACGACTGTCGACTAAACTCTGCACTAATCCGTACCTCCCACTACCGACTCCTCTGGAATACTCTACCCCAAGAAATTAGGACTATCCACAATTTGCATGGTGTCAGGCACTCCCTCATAGCACATTTGTTCAGAGAGGCCTGTTGTGAATATGCTGGAGGCGGCTTCTGAGCTGGGGCTCCCGCCGGTGGTTGCTGAGGGTAATGAACTGAGTATTGAATGGCCTTCAGCTGGCGCTGAATGGTAGGATATAAGTGGCCTGAGTTCCCAGCAGCCTTGCCGGTTATCAATTGTTCCTTCTGGTCTTGCTTGAAGCACTGCTAGTTTCCTGCTCTCCTTCAGATAAGTGTTTTCTGTTTTTTTTTTCCTCTGTTTGATTTTATCTGCTGGTTTGCTGCTTGCAGTGGACTGCAGCCTGTCCCCTTTTGGGGGTCTTACGCTGCAATTGTGCTTCGTTTGTGTCTGCACTTTGCTTTGCTTTTTGTTACTTTTTATTTGCTGAATAGCATTTTGTTACACCAGAGATCTGATTTAGGTGGATGAGATCGTGTGATCTCAGGTTTTTTGGCAATCAGAAGTGTTGGTATTTTTGTTAGGGTTTTTGTTGGATTGCAGTCAGAATTCTTTTCTGTACTTTTCTGTCTAGACAGATTGGGCCCCAGTGTTTCCTCATTCTATTTTCTGTCTGTGTCCGTGCTTTCTTCTTGTCTAACCGCCATTACATGTTTGGGGGCTTCCTATTTTCTTTGGGGATCTGCTCCGGGGCAGATAGCTTTCATCTTTCTGCCTTTAGGTGTAGTTATCTCTCAGGCTGTGACGAGGCATCTAGGATCACCGTAGGAACGCTCCACGGCTACCTCTAGTTGTGTGGTTAGTTCAGGTTACTGCAATACAATAGGTTCCAGCCTCTCTGGTGTATTACCGCTTTTGCTATTTTTTGCTATTTCTCCTCAGTTACCGAAACATAACAGCGGCCTATCACGTTCACTAATCAAAGTTATTCTATATGTAAGTGTGTGTGTGTGTAGCCCATTCACTATTTCCATCCATCCCTCACTCCCTCAAGATGGCTGGACCATCATTGTAAATACAGCATTGTATATACACACCGTACTTTGTATTCCCCCACCTCATTGTAGATTGTAAGCTCTCACGAGCAGGGTCGGCTTATTTTGCTTTAATTATTGTATTGTTAACGTTGTTACTTATGACTTGTGTTTTGAAACTGTTAAACTGTAACGCGCTGCGGAATATGTTGGCGCTATATAAATAAAGATTATTATTATTATTATTGTTGGAAGAGGTCAGTCTTCAGGTTCCTTATGAAGGTTTCCACGGTAGGTGAGAGTCTGATATCTTGGGGTAGAGAGTTCCAGAGTAGGGGGGATGCACGGGAGAAATCTTGTCTGTGATTGTGGGAAGAGGAGATAAGAGGGGAATAGAGACGGAGATCTTGTGAGGATCTGAGGTTGCTTGCAGCTAAATACAGGTAGACTAGGTCACAGATGAATGAAGGAGACAGATTGCGTACGAAATTAAATCAATAGACTGGAAAAACATTACAAAAAATGTTATTATCTACCCATTTTTCACAAATAAACTCACTAAGAACAGAATTGTGAAACCTTTATACATAGAATACAAAATATTGCAAATTTAAGGTTACATAAGACAGAAGAAATTGCTGAGGAGTTCAAAAAATGTTATGAACAATTATACAACCTAGACTCCAACCTACCAAACCCAAACATTAACAAAAAAGAAAAAATATGCCATTACCCATTATGAAGAAACCAGAGTATATCTTAATTACCCAGATGACTATGTTTTTGCAAACCAAGAAGAATTGATTTTTTTTCTGTATATTGGCTTGTGGATTTAAGTGTTTATTTTTGTTGGGTCAAGAAGACAGACTGCTAACTGATATGCCATTTAACATGCTCTGTAAGTTTGTAATAATGAATTGTACATAATGTGTGTTTATCTTTGTTTATTGATGTGTACTGTTATGCTAATTGTGTATTGTAATCTGGCACCAGTTTGTTGACTTTGAAAGCAAAGAGGGAAAAGAATGTGAGGGTGGTCTGAAGGACGCTGGGTAATTCTAAAAATAGCTTACATGCCTCAGGTATAAAAAGACTCAAGAGAAAGAGTGAGCAGTTCTCTTCTAATCACTCCTGAAGTAACAGAGAGCTACCAGTCGGACATTTTGCACAACATCCAACGGACGAGAGACAGGACTGCAGCCAATTCATCATGGCACCATCACAAGGGACACGGATTTATGATTCTACAGGAAACAACCTAGGGGTTTTCGGCTCCAGTTGGATCCAGTGACCATTGCTGAACCATGGAAACGTTTGGAGAAAGCCAGGTTTGGGACCCGCTGTTCACATGGTTCCATGGAGATGGTCAGATAAGCCAGGTGATGACTCTCTTGTCAACTGGCTTTAGACCTTTTGTGGACTGTCATCTCCCTACGCTTGTCGTTACCTCTTCTCTGTGTGTATATCACAGGTGGAATAGCAACTCTGGGAGCTCTGACGTTGTGTCAACTGGCTTTGGACCATGTACAGACTCTATGGACTGTTCTCGGTCATCGCCTTACGCTTGTCGATATCTCTTCTCTGTGTGTATATCACAGGTGGAATAGCGACCCTGGGAGCTCTGACGTAACATCTACCATTATCCCGACGAATCAGCGGAAGGGTGAGACCTTGTAATGTGCACCATCTTGGGGTAATTGCTGGGATTGTTCTATTTGATATTGGGTTTTGTGGTTGAATAAAGTATTGCCACACTGTTTTACCCTCACCCTGCATTGTCTGTGTAGTGTTATGCCCACATTTAATGGGAGAGTGGGCGTTAGGCTGGATGATCCCTGTTCCATGTGGTTTCAGCTAGCAGACTTGGGCACCCGCCATCCCCCGTTTCCCCACACAAGGTGGCAGCAGTGGGATACTACTCATCCCGGTGGAACCGGGGGAGCTGCAGGGGCAGGTGTTCTCACACACTGTCAAGGGCTACACAACCAGGGAGGCATACAGACAGACCGAGCAGAACATTGATGAGGAGTGCGCAGCAGGGTTCGGACACTAATATGTCCAACCCCACCAACTCGGCCTTGAGAAGAAGACCAGAGTGGATATATGGAATGTGGAGGAAGCCATGTGTGGACCTAATGGATACCAGTTGTTACTCTTCAATTACGTGTGGAGTTTATTTTCGTAAAGAGGACATGGAATATGCCCTAAGGAAACTGGATGATCGGAAGCCTATCATGTCTGGTTAATTAAGATGGGGGCAATGTGAAGAAACCAGATTGTGTCATAATTTCCAAGACAACCATGTTTTTGCAAACCAAGAAGAGTTGACTTTTTATCTGTATGTTGGCTTGTGGATTTAAGTGTTTATGTCTGGTTGGTCAAGAAGACAGACTTGCAAATTCATGAACTATTTAACATACTGTGTTAGTCTGTAATAGTGACAGAGAGAGGGGTCTCATCTCATCACCTAGAGCTACCAGTCGTACATTCTACAAAACACTCAACAGACGAGAGGACTGCAGCCAATTCATCATGTCACCGTCATGAGGGACACGGATCTATGATTCTATAGGAATCAACCTAGTGGTTTTCAACTCCGGTTGGAAGGACACAGATCTGATCTAGTGATCATTGCTGCACCATGGATATGCTTGGAGAAAGCCAGGTTTGGCACCTGCTGGTCACCTGGATCCATGGAGCTGGTCGGATAAGCCAGGTGGTGATTCTTGTGTCAACTGGCTATGAAACTTGTACGGACTCTATGGACTGCTCTCTGTCGTATCTCTACTCTTGTTGCTACGTCTTCTCTGTGTGTATATCACAGATGGAATAGTGACCCTGGGAGCTCTGACGTAACATTTACCATTATCCAGGCGAGTCAGCGGAAGGGTGAGACCCTGTAATGTGCACCATCTTGGGGGTAATTGCTGGGACTGTTCTGTTTGCTATTGTGTGTTGTTATTCGATAAAGTATCGCCACACTGTTTTACCCTAACCCTGCGTTGTCTGTGTAGTGTATTGCCCATGGGGAGATAGAGCAGGCATTCAGTGGTATGAGCCCTGGTCCATGCAGTCTTGCCAGGCCAGCAGACGAGAGCACCCACTGACCCCGTTTCTTCACACCCACACTTGTAGAGGACCAGATAAAGGCTCTGTGTTCTTTTGTCACAATTCAAGAAATTTAAGATGCAATCATCTTAACTCCAAAAAAATTAATGCCCAGTCCAGATGGATTTGCCCCCTTTTTATGACACCTATAAAGAGACACTACTCCCCTATTTAACAAAATGATACAGCAAAGCACTAAATGGGAGTTCATTTCATGCGCAGATTCTCTCGGCGACAATAATAATAATAATACCAAAAGAAGATAAGGACCCTTCTCTCTGCAACAATTATAGACCCATATGTATCCTCAATACAGACCTCAAAATACAGGTGCTTCTCACAAAATGAGAATATCATCAAAAAGTTAATTTATTTCAGTTCTTCAATACAAACAGAGTGATGTATTTCAAGTGTTTATTTCTGTTAATGTTGATGATTACAGCCAAAGAAAACCCAAAAGTCATTATTTCAGTAAATTAGAATACTTTATAATACCAGCTTGAAAAATTATTTTAAAATCCGAAATTTTGGCCTGCTGAAATGTATGATCAGTAAATGCTCTCAATACTTGGTCGGGGCTCCTTTTGCATCAATTAATGCATCATTGCGGTGTGGCATGGAGGCGATCAGCCTGTGGCACTGCTGTGGTGTTATGGAAGCCCAGGTTGCTTTGATAACAGCCTTCAGCTTGTCTGCATTGTTGGGTCTGGTGTCTCTCATCTTCCTCTTGACAATACCCCATAGAGTCTCTGTGGGGTTCAGGTCAGACGAGTTTGCTGTCTAATCAATCACAGTGATACTGTTGTTTTTAAACCAGGAATTGTTACTTTTGGCAATGTGGACACGTGCCAAGTCCTGCTGTAGAATGACATTTTCATCTCCAAAAAGCTTGTTGGCAGAGGGAAGCATGAAGTGCTCTAAAATGTCCTGGTAGATGACTGCGCTGACTTTGGTTTTGATAAAACACAGTGGACGTACACCAGCAGATGCCATGGCTCCCCAAACCATCACTGATTGTGGAGACTTCACACTAGACCTCAAGCAGCTTTTATTGTGTGCCTTTCCATTCTTCCTCCAGACTCTGGGTCCTTGATTTCCAAAGTAAATGCAAAATTTACTTTCACTTGAAAACAACACACTTGGACCACTGAGCAACAGTCCAGTTCTCTTTATCCTTGTCCCAGGAAAGACCCTTCTGGCTTTGTCTTTCAGTTATGAGTGGCTTGACACAGGGAACAGTTGTAGCCCAAGCCCTGCATACATCTGTGTGTGGTGGCTGTTGAAGCAATGACTCCAGCAGCAGTCCACTCCTTGTGAATCTCCACCAAGTTTTTGAATGGCTTTTTCTTAACAATCGTTTCAAGTCTGCGGTTATACCGAATGCTTGTGCACCTTTTCCTACCACACTTTTTCCTTCCACTCAACTTTCCATTAATATGTTTGGATACAGCACTCTATGACCAGCCAGCTACTTTAGCAATGACCTTTTGTGGCATCCCCTCCCTGTAGACTGTGTCAATGACTGCCTTCTGGACATCTGTTATGTCAGCAGTCTTCCCCATGATTGTGGAGCTACTGAAACAGACTAAGGGACCTTTTTAAACGCTTAGGAGCCTTTGCAGGTGTTTTTTGTTAAATATTCTAATTTACTGATATAATGACTTTTGGGTTTTCATTGGCTGTAAGCCATAATCATCAACATTAACAGAAATAAACACATTAAAAAAGAGATCACTGTATGTAATGACTCTATATAATATATTGGGTTTTATTTTTTGCATTGAAGAACTGAAATAAATTAACTTTTTGATGATATTCTAATTTTGTGAGAAGCACCTGTGTATGTAAAAATGCTAGTGTCGTAATATCTCGCCCAAAATTGTTTATTGTTATTAAGTTGTCTCTGTACCCAACAAGAAGGTAAGGATAATATATGTAGAACCATTCAACTCCTTCATTACGCTCATTCCACCTCCACCTTTCTCATGATGCTTAGTACCGGCGCGGAAAAGGTTTTCGACCATGTTGACTGGAGGAAGCAATGAGAGCCTTTCATATACCAGAGCAGTTTATATCTGCTGTAGTCTCTATGTATGGGAGTTCCTCAGCATGTGTCTTAGTAAATGGACACCCCCCATTTCATATCACTAATGGCACCCATGAGGGCTGCTCCCTCTCGCCTCTTCTCTTCATTCTTTCCATAGAAACACTGCTACAGAAATTGAGAGAGGATTGGAGTTTTGAAAGATTGAGGTGCGGTGGTAAGGAACATAAAATTGCAGCCTATGCGGATGATTTACTCCTGCTCATATCTAACCCACACAAGGCCCTACCTAAAATTCTTAAAATGACCATCTCGCAAGCCTATCAAATGTTAAAATCATGAGCAAAGTCCCAAGCCCTTGATATTAACCTCCCCAAGAATATTAGGCTAAAAATCACCAAAAACTCCCCTTTCAACTGTTCTTCCAGTATCCACTTTCTAGGAATCAATAACTTCTGTCCTTTACTCATGAGTATTTTAAAGCTGATCTCCTCCTTAAATATCATGGCTAGGTAAAAAGAACCTGATGAAATGTATCATATGGCCCAAGAACACATATCTCTTACAGTCTCACACTGTCCATCTTCCAATATCTTTTTTCAAAGAAGTTCTTAAACTTTTCTCCCAACATCTATGGGGTAAAAAAACAGAATTACACATTACTTCACATCCTCATTTTACCTAATAAAAAAGGGGTATATAGTTACCTTCCCCGATTCATTTTCAAAAGGCAATACAGCTACAAAAAATTAAACATGAACAGCTGCATGGGTAACGCTGAAAAATGTGGGTAACACAAGCAAGTGTGAAACCAAAATGTCACTACTCATATATAAACATGATATAGAGGAGAAGGCAAGAGTCATTAGTGACCAGAATTGATCATATATAAAGAGTAAATATTTATTGTACAAATCGGTAAAATAGTAGCACAAAAATACATGTAAGACAATTAGAAACACATACAGAACATGTGCACATACAAGGAAAAATTGCCTCCTAGCGGTTATAATGAGTAAGCACTTGTGGTAACAGTACATAAGATGGCTATAGTACAAAGATAGAACATATACATATGTCCTTTGCAACAGAGTGAAATGCCATATCCAGAAAACCTATTGAACCACAAGAATGAGACATGTCTATCGCAATAGCAAACGCTCCAAATATAGTCAGCAATGGTATAACGCCGTCATATCAAAGATCAGCAAAGGTAAGTATAGCGTTGCCATATTTAGACAGAAGACATGCTCACCAAAGGGTTAGAGTACCGCAGGAGGAAAAGTCACCCCGTAATAAAGGTGCCGCCCCTTTATTATTATTTGTACAATAAATATTTACTCTTTATATATGATCAATTCTGGTCACTAATGACTCTTGCCTTCTCCTCTATATCATGTTTATATATGAGTAGTGACATTTTGGTTTCACACTTGCTTGTGTTATCCACATTTTTCAGCGTTACCCATGCAGCTATTCATGTTTATACTAATTGTTTCTGTGTTTTTCACAGTTTTTTTCAGCTTATCTATGGACTTTCGAGCGAAAGACGCCACTTGGCGTGCTCAGATCAATGAAACACTGCAGGATGGTGCAGAGGGAACCAGTGAGGGGTCTCAAAGGGACTTACAAGAGGTTTTTTTTTTTTTTTTCTGTTTAAAGACCTTCTTAGGAAACGTACTAAGGTCTGGTGGAACCACGAGTTCCTGGACAAATATATTCAAAACAAATTGATACTAGGTCTCAGGGTTCAGGTGTTTCCTTCATTTCCCATTCAGGACGACTCTATTAAGAGCCGCTGGGAGGAGCTTACAAACACATGCTCCATTGGGTTTATGAAACTGCTAAAAGAGATGAATCAGAGCACATTGGAAACACTGGAATCCGAGATAGATTCTGTTCAAGTTAAATTACGACGAGAGATGACGAGTGAAAACTTGAAAAAACTAAATGATTCCATGGATGCAGACCTACATAAATGGGCCTTGGAGATCCAATCTACAAAATCGAGAAAATTTAAACGCGATACGCAGGATAAACTGCTTTCAAAAGTCTATAGATGGCGGAATCCCAATGATAGATCGCGTCCTAGATATAGAAATACATCTTATTCAAGGTCAAGGTCTTCCTCCATGCGATCTAACATCTCTACAAATGAAGATCCTCTAATTAATAAATCTAACGACCAGTGCAACGTACTGAATACCGGCAAAAAAATGACGACACGTCAGACTACGAAAACTAAAAATCATGGTGGGGGACTCGCCCAGCCTGCGCCTCAGAGCGGATTGCAGGTAGTAAATCTGTCCAGCCATTCCCTATCTGCCACACAAATGGAGGTTTTAGGTAGGGGTCTTACGTTTTCACCTACTAATGCATTTAATTTTTTTACAGCATTGAAGGATCTTCACCTATCCTCCCGTAAACTATTATTAAAGAAATTGCATTTTCGTGGCCAATTGTCGGAACCCTGGAGTGATAATGAGAGGGAGGCTATAAGCAATCTCGAAGAATTGTTGGAGGAACAATCTACTCCAAGCACAAGTAGGTTTCCACTTCACTACTGCCCAGATCGGCGAGATTCCCCCCTTGTCACTGTGTCAGCAATTGATGTGTTCACAAAATTGGTAACAGAAGATCTTAAAAAGCTTTCTACAAGACGTAGATTTGATAACCTGACACATGCACAACGTTTGGCATTGTCACAGTTACAGTCTCTTCCTGATATAGTTTTCAAACCAGCTGACAAGGGGGGGAATATCGTGATCTGGCCATGTGATAAATATGAGCGAGAGCATTTCGCCATCTCGAGACTCACATACCTATACTAAATTACCACATAGCCCTTTATCTGCCTTCTCCTTGGAACTCCAGGGTATCCTACATGGTGCATTTGAGTCTAATATTATTCCTAAAAATGATTTATGAGGGTTTAGTGGTGAAGTACCCTAAGAACCCTACCTTCTACTTACTCCCAAAAATCCACAAAGATGCCCTTGACCCGCGGGACGTCCATAGTGTCGGGCATTGGTGGCCCATGCAACATGGTTTGCAAATTTATTGATTTTTATCTCAAACCCATTGTGGAGACTCTACCCTCTTTTGTTCGTGACACTAAGGACGTCCTGGCACGGGTTGACGGCATTTTTGTGGATAAATCAATTATTTTGGTGACGGCCGACGTGGAGTCCCTCTACACTTGCATCGATCACTCCCATGGTCTGGCGGCGGTTCGCCTTTTCTTAGAGTCCTCCGACCTGGACGGCCCTATGTGTGAGTTAATCCTCGAGCTGCTCCACTACGTCCTGACTCACAATTTCTTCGTCTTTAAAGACGCCTTTTACCTGCAGAGGCGTGGTACAGCCATGGGCGCGGCCTGTGCGCCCGCTTACGCTAATCTCTTCCTGGACTCCTGGGAGAGATCCTTGTTTGGCGACGTGGGCGCACGGGCCGCCTCCCATGTGCTGTACTGGTTTAGATATATTGATGATATTTTGATGTTGTGGGACGGGACGGTGCAGCAGCTCGAGGATTTCATGGTGGAGCTGAATCGGAATTCTCTTAACATTCATCTCACCTATAAATATAGTAGCGAGAAGGTGGACTTTTTGGACATTTCTCTGGAGGTCGACGCTTGTCGTCGGTTCCGGGCGGATGTGTTCAGGAAGCCCACCTCAGTAAACGCACTTATACATGCTGATTCTGACCATCACCAGCCACCATTAGGGCCGTCCGGTCGGACAGTTTCTTCGTATGAGAAGAATTTGCTCTACTGATGATGCTTTTGAGGCTCAAGCTAAAGACCTTAGTAACCGCTTTAAGGCGAGAGGCTATAGCAACCGTTGCATTAGAAAGGGATATGACCGGGCAAGGAGGACTCCACGTGGCCGTCTCCTTGAGACTAATCATGTTGATAGGCAGGTGAATGAGGATGGACCGACAAGATTTATTACCACCTACAACCATGAATGGTTTGATATTCGAAAAATTCTAACTAGACATTGGAATGTCTTACAAACTGAACCCGCTCTGGCTCGCTCACTCGGTGACTACCCCGCCATGACATCTAGGCGGTCGAGAAATTTACGTGACACACTGGTCCGGAGTCACTACGTTGCACCCACAAAAAATGTCTTTGGGACTCGTGGTCCTACTGCAGGCTTTTTTCCTTGTGGCCATTGCCTTGCGTGCGCCAATGCCCTGCGTGCCCTTGATTTTTCCTCCTCTGGTGGTGATAAAGTATTTGACATTCGCCAGCGCATATCTTGTGGCAGTTCGAATGTTATTTACTATGCCACATGTGATTGTCCAAAGATATATGTTGGCTTAACCACTAGAGAACTGAGGATACGAATCAGGGAGCACGTTAGGGATATTGGCGCAGCAAGGTCCATCTCTGATCCCTCTGATTTGAAGACAATTCCCCGACACTTTAAACATCACCATAATTGTGATGCTACCTCTTTTAAAGTTCGTGGTATAGATATATTACATCTTGGTGTGAGGGGTGGTGATATAAAAAAATCTTAGCCCAAATGGAGGCCCGTTGGATTGTCCATCTCGACACAATGGTGCCCAATGGTCTCAATGAATCTCTAAATTTCGCCTCTTTTTTATAGTTTTCTACTTTTCCCTTTGATTTCCCCTCTTTGGTTCCGTTTGATGCCTTCTTTGCTTTTAATTTTTTGTGTTTTTAATTGTTTTTACAGTGTTGTTCACTCTTCACCGTGTATCTTTTGAGACTTTCTACCTCCGTTTTCCCATATATCTGATGTCCATGAGGAATTGAATGAATACAAGTGGAAGAATACTACCGCAGCGATCTATAATGTATATACATTGTACCATTGTCTATATTATGCTGCATATTGTTCTTAGGTTGTAATTACTCTCATTTGTATTCCTATGGTATTTCCTGATTATTATGACTCCTCATGGCATCATATTATCACCTGTTACTATGGAGTTCGGTGTGCGCATGCTCCGCCTTTGCCTGTGTTGTTCCTGCAGCGGTGGGGCGTCTCCATTGCACCCTGGGCGCGCTCTGGTTTAGTGCCTGAGCGCGCGTCATGGTGTATGACGCCTCCATCGCTGGGGACCCTCCTGGCTTCAGGCGACGCATGCGCCATTGTACCCTCTCCTATTGGATGGTTCTGATCATGTGACTGGGAAGTAGGAGGTATATGAAGGTCCTTTGCACTGCACACTACTATCCCCTTGAAAAAGTGGCAGTCAGCCACGAAACGTGCGTTGGGGCGGCACCTTTATTACGGGGTGACTTTTCCTCCTGCGGTACTCTAACCCTTTGGTGAGCATGTCTTCTGTCTAAATATGGCAACGCTATACTTACCTTTGCTGATCTTTGATATGACGGCGTTATACCATTGCTGACTATATTTGGAGCGTTTGCTATTGCGATAGACATGTCTTATTCTTGTGGTTCAATAGGTTTTCTGGATATGGCATTTCACTCTGTTGCAAAGGACATATGTATATGTTCTATCTTTGTACTATAGCCATCTTATGTACTGTTACCACAAGTGCTTACTCATTATAACCGCTAGGAGGCAATTTTTCCTTGTATGTGCACATGTTCTGTATGTGTTTCTAATTGTCTTACATGTATTTTTGTGCTACTATTTTACCAATTTGTACAATAAATATTTACTCTTTATATATGATCAATTCTGGTCACTAATGACTCTTGCCTTCTCCTCTATATCACAGCTACAAAAAATTGTAGATTGGATAAGACTCACACAACACTAAGCATGGGTACAGATAGAGGAAGAAAATATGTTCTTCCCACTGAGACAATTAGTATTATCTCAGCTGGAGGGATCAGCAAATCGTCTATCCTCAAATCCATTAATTTTTGGAACCCATAGGTTATGGTCGCAGACCCACATAAGAGGCTCCTGCTCCACCTACCCCTCTCCTCTATTACAGGTCAAAGACATTTTTATTTCTAACACACCTGCACTAAACGATACTGTCTTCCAGAATTCCAATATCCTTCTACAGACGCCCCCTGAAGAAGTGTGGACAAAACGCGCGTTGGGGTGCAGGGACGCAAGCACGGACACCGCACACAATGTAAGTTGAATCCTGCACATTTAACCTTCAATTCTAAGTTTCGGTGTAGTGGAATTTGATTCCTATATATTTAGCCTCTTCCATGATCCTTTTGGCGGCTAGTATCCATGATCTAAGTGGAGACCCATTGCTATGCTTTTTGCTCTTGGTACAGTATATCCATATACCAATGGTTAGAATGCTGTCTGCCATTTTTTTTTCACTGAAGCACATACACTTTACATAGTACACCATACTGTTTGAGGTATTTAATATAGGCTGTATTAGACAGGTGGCATTTTATACCCACTCATTTTTTCTACACCTTATGATTGGATATATTTATCTGTATATTGCAGTATATAATTATATGTAATGTGTGTTTAATGGTGTCCGTAGCCTTTTGCATCCCTCACATTGGAGGCATTTTTTTATATTTATTTTTTTCTTTTTATTTATGTAATTCCACTTTTATATTAATAAAATTGCATTTGATTTTTATAAGATAATTCTCCATTTTGTACTTTTTCTGGTCACTTATCCCTCAGTATTGGAGAATAATAGTAACATTGATGGCATTTTCATAGTAACAGTGATAGCAGGAGCAGCTGATGGGAGAATTCATCAGCTGACTCCTGCGCTGTAAATAAATAATTTAAAAAAACGGCGTGGGTTCTCCTGTATTTTTGATAACCAGCCAGGCAAAATTCACAGCTGGAAGCTTCAACCCTCAGCTGTCAGCATTAACAAGGCTGGTTATCAAGAATAAAGGGGTTTGCATGCTGTTGTTTTATTTCTTTAAATAAAAAATAATTAAAAACGGTGTCGGGTCCCCCCATTTTTGACAACCAGCCTTGCTAAAGCAAATGGTGGGGGCTGGTATTCTCAGGCTGGTAAGGGATCATGGATATTGGCTCCCCCAGCCTAAAAATATCAGACCATAGCCCCCAGAAAAGGAGCATCTTTTAGATGCACCAATTCCGGAGCTTTGCCCGGCTCTTCCCACTTGCCCTGTATCAGTAGCAAGCAGGGTTCATATTTGTGGGGTTGATGTCACCTTTGTATTGTCAGGTGACATCAAGCCCATGGCTTAGTAATGGATAGGCATCTATAAGACATCTATCCATTACTAATCCTATAGTTATATTGTAAATAAACACACAGCCAGAATAGTCTTTTATTAAAAATAAAACAAAACACACTTTTCCTTTTTTTATTTAAAAATAACAAACACAGTTATACTCACCTAATGCCTAATTCCACTGAATCCCTCATCTCCTGTAGCAAAAATAAAAAAACAACAATATCCCTCACCTATCCGTAATTCTGTCCCACGCCGTAATCCATGTCTGGGGGATTAATAGTTTTCAAGCTGGACAGTGCCAAGATGCGATCGTTCAGGCTGAGAACCACTGGTGAATGAGCTGCTGCGAGTACAGCATCAGTGACTAGCGGTGACATCATCAAGACTACTGCTGGTCACTGAGGCTGCATTACCAGCTGGGCTGAACTGAGGTGACCTTCGTGAGATTCCCTCTAGCACCGTCAGAAAGACTCATGGTGCATAGTTCACTGGGAGAATTTCACTGCGGTGAACTCACCTCTGCACAGTGACACTTTCTCACGTTGCTAGTGAGGATCTCACTGAGGTCACTGCAGTTCATTGGCCTGGCTGTGAATGCCGCCTCAGTGACCAGAAGTAACCACGATGACATCACCACTAGTCACTATTCCATATGAACAGTGTGTCATCTATATATCTGCCATACCAGAAGATGCACAATAAAAATGGATTATGACTGGAATACAGAAACTTTTCTTCCCAAAAGGATATCACTAGATTGGCAAGAGATGGTGAATGTTTCCCCCTCATTGACAACCCCTTGCACTGGAGATAATAGCACTGGTCAAAAACAAAATAATTGTGGCTCATTAAAAAGGAGTCACTTGAACCATAAACATGCATAAATCCAATGTATAGTCACTGTATTTGGTTAGATGAAATTCCAGTGCTACTATAGCCAAGTCTAGAGGAATAGATGTATATAGAGTAGTGATGAGTGAGTATACTCGTTACTTGGGTTTCCCTGAGCATGCTCAGGTGGTCTCCGAGTATTTTGGCGTGCTCAGAGATTTAGTTTTCATCGTTTCAGCAGCATGATTTGCGGCTGCTGTACAGGCTGAATACATGTGGGAATTCCCTAACAAACAGGCATTCCTCACATGCATTCAGTCTGTCTAGAAGTCGTAGAAACCCGAAAACCCAAGCAACGAGTATACTCGCTCATCACTAATATAGAGTAGACACACTGCAACTAATCCATAAAAAATTCTCCTTCCAGACAATATCATTGAATTGATCCAGGACTTCTATAGAATCCCTAAGAAATCCAGGTGTTCTCACGCATAGGGGTTGCAAAAGGGAATGAAGCCATTGGTTAAATGCTCTGAAATGAAGACAATATCAGAAATTATTGGTCTCATTGATGACTGTACAATATTTTTGTGGACCTTCGATAATGCAAAAAATCTAACGTCAGATCCAACATGACAATTTCAGGTTGATACTTTTATATTATTAGATGAAGGTTTTGCACTAGGAGGAATCACCAAAACTCAGACAGAGTTTCTCAAAGTAGAACACCCGGTGCTCCTGATAATGTACGCATTACAGAAGGATTAGGTGAAAATAAATATTTTGGTTTAATGCTTTAAAGAAAATCTGTCATCAGATTTTTCATGTAGAACTGAAAAATCTGTAGAACTCAATGATTTAAAAAAAAATAGTAGATGCACAGAAGATTAAAACTTTTTTATTATTATTTTTCCTTTCCATTGAGGATCTATTATATATCAAAGTATTTGACACCTTATGAGTTAACTTTTTAAGTCCAAGTGGGTGTAATCAGACAGTTTTCATCAGGAGAGCTTAAAGAAGTATTTGTAATGTGACACAGGTAAACTCTGCTGGTTGATTAGGTGCCAAATAATTTTTGTTGTTAATATTTGCAGAACAAAGAGGCTAAATTAAAAAAAAAATGTTTTATTCCACTCTGTGGCCACTAATACATCCTGTGTCCAGTTCAACATTAAACATTTGGTGAAAGGTCCTCTTTAATTATGTAGGATATTTTCAACACATTAGTTCTGCAAGTTATATTGCAGGTTCAAGAGTTGAGCCTACTCCATAAATAGTGGGTGCAAGTTATATTGCACAGCCAGCACCAACTTCTAACGAGAGTGATCAGAGCTTGATTTCATCATTCCTACTTAACCACTTAGATCCCGGTCAACCACTGTTAGAGGCATTTAAATGGCACAATCCTTGTGAGGCATTAATTTGTGTCCCCATCCCTCCTTCACCTGATGATACAAATGTGTTGTTAGTCGAGAGTCTTCTGAAGGCTCCCGTCACAGCCATCTTTGTATTCCTGTAAAGACAAGCCACAGTCTTGCCTTACAATATACTACAATAGATTAATATCGCTGCAAAGAGTACAGATGATCAAGTCATCTAAAAATCACTAACAATACAGTTAAAAGCAAAGAAAAATAAAAAATATATAATTTAAAAGCAAAAATTATGTTTGTTCAATTAAAAACTAATAAATTAAAAAAATTAATTAATAAGGATATTAATTATCACCACATAATTGTAAGTCCAATCTATAAAAATATAAAATTATTTTACCAACAATGTAAACACAGTAAAGAAAAAAGAGAACCCCAGAATTGCCATTTTTTGTTTAGTTCGAAAAATGTGCCCAAAGGTACTAATAAAAAGTACAGTAAAGGATACAAAAATAAGCCCTCACACAGCTCTATTGATGGAAAATAAAAAAGTTAAGGATGAAAATGAAAGCACAAAGCAAATTAGAAAAAATACATATAAATTTGGTGTAACTGTGATCATACTGACATGAAGAATTGTGCTGCCATAAGATTTGTACAACACAGTGAAGCAAAAAAACAATAGTGGGATGTATTTTTTTACCCACTTGGACTTTTTTTCTTGCATTTCAGTATTTTATACTGTATGATAACATGAATGGTCTCATTCAAGATTGCTAACAACACAGCTGTGTGAGCTGAAATCTCCGCCTCAGATGGTCCTGGACATGCAAAGTCACATTGTGAGATGATGATGCTGTGACCTTTCTGTGCTGGTGGTGGTGATAAGAAGATTCGCCAAGGACTCTTATGTTTTACATCATGCATTCTTTATGCTCTGAGATCTGGAGAAACTTCGCCACATGATAAGGGACGCTTAATTTGTAGTTAATAAATTCTCAAAATTCCCGGGAAAATCAGCGCAAACAGACAATTTTGAATTTTGCCTGATCTGCTAATATCTATTATTTACCCTTTGGTGTCATAACCAGTTTTTGTCCTTTACGGCAGACCTTTTTTATCTATTTTCACATTTCAAGAGCAATAACTTTTTAGGTTTTTGGCAGCATATCATATAAGGTATTTTTGAAATGTGTAATATTTATCAGTGACATCATTTTGAAGTACATAAAACTTGTTATGGCGATATCAAGTTCATGAAGTTTTATTACCTTTGTACAATTCCTACAAAAAAAAAGAAAATCATTTCTTTTGAGTTCCCATATTCTGAAATCCATAAGTTTCACAATTTTCTATTAAGGGAACTGTATAAAGTCTGTGTCACGACTCTTTTGTTGGTTGGCCCAGGACAAGGGGCTTCTTCCCTATCCCTAATGCTTGAAGTGCCCTAGCTCACCCTGTTCACTGGATTACTTCTGATGGTGAAGACGCCAGGGCCACGTACATTGCCTTAGCTCCTGAAACTGCTCTCAGTCTGTACCCTTCCCCACCCAGGGAATAGTATACTGTAGTACACCAACCAAACAAACAAGGTAATACGAACAGGGGTAATGAGAAATACCAAACATACAAATATACTAGCAAAGGAATGCAGCAGGGAGAGGAGGATGGTGTTACACCAAAGTAGGAGAAGAAAGGGAATTATCACACGCTCAAATCCTAGCAACAATCACAGATAAATCCACCAAACGCCACCTCCAATAACCAACAACAACTTCTAGCCATGCTGCATAAGCTAGCTCTGACAATGAGAGCTATCCAGGGACCAGATTATGTAGGCGATACGAGTGGCTAACAGTGAACAGCTGAGAACTTTAATGCAGAAAAACTTCCAGGAGCTCTCAGCTGAGCAGATTAACCCCTGCACTGCTAAAATAAACTAATACCATTTAATATGATTGAGAAGTGCTTCTAATTAGTGCAGTGAGTAGGAAAAATCAGATGCTGCCATCTCCTGGCTCCTCTCTGTTGCAGTAAACACGTGACAGGCTTATTTTGGTTTGCTACAAGCTATAGTTTTCATTGGTGCCATTTTGTGTTACATTGGACATTACAATCTCTTTAACTTTTTCCAATAAAAAAAGAACAAAGATAACAACATTTCTATGTTTTATTCTTTTTAAATCACAATTCACCGTTGAGTCATGTTACCTTTATTCTGTGGGTTGATACAATTATGCCAAAGCCAAATTAATATTTCAAAACTTTTACACAAGAAATTACTTTAACCCCTTCACAACATATAATAAACTGTACAACATGATCAGGAAGGGGTTCCTGCAGATTTATGTCATGGGCATCTTGTGACCACACAATCGGCGCTGGGAGCTCAGCTTAAGTGATAGCTTAGCCCACACTGCCCCTGGCTGTTTAACCCCATAATTACGGCAATCAATAGCAATTGCAGTATTTAGAAATCTAAGAGAGGGAGGGGGCTCCCTCTCCCACTCAATCAGCACCCTCGCGACATAATCATGTGCTGTCAATGGTAGTCTTGGCAATCGGAGGTCAAATAATAACCTCTAGGTCTGGCAGCTACAGTGAAACATGGCCTAAAAGGCATTTTGTCAGTGTAACACAGACGTGTATTGCAATGCATTACTGCAGTGATCAAAGAAGTAAAATTTGAAGTTCCATTTGAAAATTTGAAGAGCGACTAAGTAAAGAAAAATTAAAACAATAATATAAAAAACAAAATAAATAACAAAAAAAATCAACAAAATACTGCGACAATAAATGCACATATTTATGTAAAAAAATATTTAGACTTGAGAGTCCTCAGTGGTTGATACCTTTTAATGGCTAACTGAAAAGATGGTAACAAATTGCAAGCTTTCGAGACTACTCAGGTCTCTTCATCAGGCTAAACTAATACAAAATCACATGGATTTATGTCTTTCTATATCAATTAAGGAATCTGCTTCTCTGACCTTTTAGTGTCATCAAAACACAATAGCAGACTTCAATCAGAGGGCAATAAAACTTTCTCTCCTTATCTATGAACTGTTCCAATATTTATGTTCATCCCTCTGCCATAATGACAGTTCTGCTTCACGTCACTTGTCTTACCTATTGCATTATTCCTGTGTCCTTTTGTGTATATAAATATGTGATTCTTCAGATTTTGTATTAGTCTAGCCTGATGAAGAGACCTGAGTAGTCTCGAAAGCTTGCAATTTGTTACCATCTTTTCAGTTAGCCATTAAAAGGTATCAACCACTGAGGACTCTCAAGTCTAAATATTTTTCTATCTACTGGCTAACACGGTACGAAGATACACATCTTTCCTATATCATATTTATGTAAAAACACATTTAAATGGAAAATAGTAGACAGTACTGTAGTAAGAAAACCGAAAACAACTATAAATCTGGTATCTCTGTAATCGCGCTGAACAGAAGAATAAAGTCACTTAATCATTTATACCACACAAGGAACAGCATAAAAAAATAAATAAAACCAATTCTTGAACTACTGCGTTGATTTGTTCATTCTGCCTCCCAACGATTGTAATAAGGCTCAGTTCAAAATTATCCTGACTAAATTTAAAATGTAAAACTTTAGTACTATAAATACTAAATATATAGTACTAATTGTTACAGTGGTGGCCAAAAGTATTGGCACCCCTGCAATTCTGTCAGATAATACTCAGTTTCTTCCTGAAAATGATTGCAATCACAAAGAATTTGCTATTTTTATCTTCATTTAATTTGCTTGCAAGGAAAAAACACAAAAGAGAATGAAGCAAAAATCAAATCCTTGATCATTTCACACAAAACTCCAAAAATGGGCCAGACAAAAGTATTGGCACCCTCAGCCTAATACTTGGTTGCACAACCTTTAGCCAAAATAACTGCGCACAACCACTTCCGGTAACCATCAATGAGTTTCTTACAATGCTCTGCTGGAATTGGAGACCATTCTTCTTTGGCAAACTGCTCCAGGTCCCTGATATTTGAAGGGTGCCTTCTCCAAACTGACATTCTGAGATCTCTCCACAGGTGTTCTATGGGATTCAGGTCTGGACTCATTGCTGGCCACCTTAGAAGTCTCCAGTGCTTTCTCTCAAACCATTTTATAGTGCTTTTGGAAGTGTGTTTTGGGTCATTGTCCTGCTGGAAGACCCATGACCTCTGAGGGAGACCCAGCTTTCTCACACTGGGCCCTACATTATGCTGCAAAATTTGTTGGTAGTCTTCAGACTTCATAATGCCATGCACACGGTCCAGCAGTCCAGTGCCAGAGGCAGCAAAGCAACGCCAAAACATCCGGGAACCTCCGCCATGTTTGACTGTAGGGACCGTGTTCTTTTCTTTGAATGCCTCTTTTTTTTTCCTGTACACACTATGTTGATGGTTTTTCACAAAAAGCTCGACTTTTGTCTCATCTGACCAGAGAACATTCTTCCAATACGTTTTAGGCTTTCTCAGGTAAGTTTTGGCAAACTCCAGCCAGGCTTTTTTATGTCTCGGGGTAAGAAGTGGGGTCTTCCTGGGTATCCTACCATACAGTCCCTTTTCTTTCAGACGCCGACCGATAGTATGGGTTGACACTGTTGTACCCTCGGACTGCAGGGCAGCTTGAACTTGTTTGGATGTTAGTCGAGGTTCTTTATCCACCATCCGCACAATCTTGCGTTGAAACCTCTCGTCAGTTTTTCTTTTCCTTCCACATCTAGGGAGGTTAGCCACAGTGCCATGGGCTTTAAACTTCTTGATGACACTGCGCATGGAAGACACAGGAACATTCAGGTCTTTGGAGATGGACTTTTAGCCTTGAGATTGCTCATGCTTCCTCACAATTTGGTTTCTCAAGTCCTCAGACAGTTATTTGGTCTTCTTTCTTTCCTCCATGCTCAATGTGGTTCACACTGGGACACAGGACAGAGGTTGAGTCAACTTTAATCCATGTTAACTGGCTGCAAGTGTCATTTAGTTATTGCCAGCACCTGTTAGGTGCCACAGGTAAGTTACAGGTGCTGGTGATCACACGAATTAGAGAAGCATCACATGATTTTTCAAACAGTGCCAATACTTTTGTCCACCCCCTTTTTTAGGTTTGGTGTGGAATTATATCCAATTTGGCTTTAGGTCAATTCTTTTTGTGTTTTTTCATTGAAGACAAATTAAATGAAGATAATAGTACCAAATAATTTGTGTTTGCAATCATTTTCAGGAAGAAACTGAGTATTATCTGACAGAATTGCAGGGGTGCCAATACTTTTGGCCACCACTGTATGTATGTGAAGATACCAAACATGGTATTTTTCTGACTATAAGATGCCCTTTTTCCCCCAAAATTTGGGAGGAAAATGCGATTGCATCTTATAACCTAAAGGTATCTGACAAAGGGGGTGGATGAGGTAGAGCAGGGTCGCAGAACACAGGGTCGCTGCTTCAGGAGGCCGGTGGCTGCGGGAGTGAGGCGATGTTGCTTGCACCAGGCTGGGAGGAGGGGTCTCAGCAGTGCGAGCCTGCAGACCCTGGGCATCTAGAAAAATGTTGGCAAGCAGAAACGGAGTCCTCACTCTGACCATTGATTTCCCGGTGTTGAACTTCATGTAAAATGGCTGCCAGACGCGGCGCATGTGTAAATTGAAATCTTGGCTTCCGAGATCACTATTGACAGTGGCACATGAGGGGTTAATGTGCTGAGATCGGGCTTTATCTGGTTTCAGTACACACACAGCAGCTTCTATGGTAAATAGCATGGGTACAACTTCTGAACCTGTGCCATCCATCAGACTTACCTGTACACCTGAGTGCAGGACATCACTTAAAATCTGGATGTACGGTTGTGTGTTTGCTGGAAGGGGTCAATTAGAAGCAATAAAATGGTAATACCAATTAACGTGCTGAAAAATAAAATATGTACAACAATTTTTTCTTAATTTTATATCAATCTATTACCTTTATGTCACGACACAATAAATAAAACAAATCAGTAATATGACTAAAAGGACAATAAATATTAAAAGTAATATGTAATAAAATATCACAAAAAAATATAAGACTACAAGACTTGATACAGTGCAGGCTATAAAACAAGTACCAAATTCTATGGCTGTCATTATGCAGAGAAGAGTTTTTTGAAGTCCAAATAGTATTAATAGATAGTAAGCATAAACAGATGAATAAATGAAGATTTGTGAAAATGCAAATAGCAGGAAATGTCTCAAGAAGTGCAGCAGGGTGTATACACTTAATAGCTGCTGCAATAAATGGGAGATCATTCACAGAGAAAAGTCATAAATTATTACCATCTCTTGGAAATTATGAAGGTCCAAAGACCATGGTGTGAGGGAGGAGCTGCATTTAGAGTCTTGTCTGTGTCTATAGATTGTTCTGGTCCGCTACCTGGCCAATCCATTTTTAAATAAGGTAGTCCTCCTTACAAATAAAAACACCTAAGGCGAGGGTGACACGGCGGTAGATTCTCTGAAAGAAGAATGATGATTATGCTAACAACAGTCTGATCAAACACTGATCAGAATTTGATAAGTCAGCTAATATGGTGTGATCCCATTTTCTTGGATAAGAGTATCAGAGCATACTGTTAGGAGAAGATAGAGAACAAAATTTCTCCATCTTCTTCATTGTGTCAGCACACAGAAATTGGACTACATTCAGATGTCAAAAACATTTCTAGAATTCGACCTTTTCTTACTTTCGACTCTGCAAAAACTCTTACTGTTTCTCTTATTCATTCTCGTCTGGACTATTGTAACTCTCTACTAATCGGTCTCCCTCTTACCAAACTCTCCCCTCTCCAATCTGTCTTGAATGCTGCCTCCAGGATCATATTCCTCACCAATCGATACACCAATACCTCTACCTTGTGCCAGTCATTACACTGGTTACCCATCCACTCCAGAATTCAGTACAAACTTATTACCCTCAGTCACCAAACACTACGTGGCTCAGCACCACCCTACATCTCCTCGCTTGTCTCAGCCTACCATCCTACCCGTGCCCTCCATTCTGCCAATGACATGAGGTTAACATCCTCAATAATCAGAACCTCCCACTCGCGTCTTCAAGACTTTTCACGTGCTGCACCAGTTCTTTGGAATGCACTACCCAGGTTAATACGATTAATCTCCAATCCCCACAGTTTTAAGCGTGCCCTAAAAATGCATTTGTTCAGACTGGCATACCGCCTCAATGCATTAACCTAACTATCCCTGTGAGGCCCATTCAAAATCCTTTACCAAAACCAGTTTCCTCTTATAATATTCTCACCCGCTTTATGCATGTAATAGCCCTCTGTGTCTGTACTGTTACATACTTAAGCTGATAACCTGTTCATGCAGAATTACATGATCACCCGATTCTTACACTATGGCTGGTCCGAACAATGAAAGCAATTGTCACTATCCACCTTTCCTGTCTCCCCTTTTTCCTCATAGATTGTAGCTTGCGAGCAGCAGGACCCTCATTCCTCTTGGTATCTGTTTTGATCTGTGTTTATTGTTATGCTGTAATGTCTATTGTCTGTACAAGTCCACTCTATAATGTACAGTGCTGCGGAATATGTTGGCGCTATAGAAATAAAATTATTAGTATTTTTATTATTAGATGTCATCCAAGTGCAGTCCGATGACTTCAATGGACTAATTGACATGCATGACCGAGTGTGATCAGTCCAAGTAAAAAAATCAGTGACCCCCAAAAACTAACATTGGTCCAATGTTTTCCCGGATCACACTCGGAATTAATAATGCGTTGGTGTGAGGAACCCTTATACTTAACTCCAGTGTATGCGCTTTTCCATTTATGTCGGCACCAGTTCTCCCCCGACGCGCGTGACATTGCTATGCTGCAGTTATTAGGCTGCTGCACTGTCACTACTTCCGTTTGTCCAAGGTTTGTCTGAAAGTGTGAACCTTGGACAAGTAGAAGAAGTGAGAGTGCAGCTGAAATTAGCGGCTGCTGATTGACTGAACAATATCACATGAGACCAGGAAGACACTGCAGCGACCTCACTTCAATAGTGTCAGCACAGGAGGTGAGTATAAGGCAATTATATTTTATAAGAGGGAGTACTTTATATAAAAAACTAGCTGAAGAGCCCGGCGCTGCCCGGGCATAGTACCTAACTACGGTTAGTTATAACAAATTGTAATGATTATATCTATATACAAGTATTCAGCTTTCTCCCCATTATGTAGATAGGGCCAAAATATTTGGCGATTTGGAACGTGCGGGGGTTAAAATTTCCATTCAACACATAGCCTATGATGCTCCTGGGGTTGAGATGTGCGGGCATGCAAAATTTCATGCCCGTAAGTACAACGGTGCAGATTCCTATCCCGGGCCAAAATTATTTGCCGATTTGGAATGCGCGGGGTTAAAATTTTGACTCAAAACCTAGCCTATGACGCTCCCGGGTCGAGACGTGCGGGTGTGCAAAATTTCATGCCCGTAAATGCAGATTCCTATGCCGGACATAGACACAAGCATTCAGCTTTCTCCCCATTATGTAGATAGGGCCAAAATTGTTTGGCGATTTGGAACGTGGGGGGTTAAAATTTCCATTCAACACATAGCCTATGATGCTCCTGGGGTTGAGATGTGCGGGCATGCAAAATTTCATGCCCGTAACTACAACGGTGCAGATTCCTATCCCGGGCCAAAATTATTTGCCGATTTGGAATGCGCGGGGTTAAAATTTCGACTCAAAACCTAGCCTATGACGCTCCCGGGGTCGAGACGTGCGGGTGTGCAAAATTTCATGCCCGTAAATGCAGATTCCTATGCCGGACATACACACAAGCATTCAGCTTTCTCCCCATTATGTAGATAGGGCCAAAATTGTTTGGCGATTTGGAACGCGCGGGGTTAAAATTTCGATTCAAAACATAGCCTAGGACGCTTTCGGGGTCGAGACGTGCGGGCGTGCAAAATTTCATGCCCGTAAGTGCGACGGTGCGGATTCCAATCCCGGACAAACATACCCACATACATACACACATACATACATTCAGCTTTATATATTAGATGTTGTCAAGACAATGAACAACCCCTTTAATTTTTATATTGATTAGTATAATTACAATTACTGCATATAAACCAGATAAGAAACAAGTAAAGGGTCATTCAAGAACATCTGATACGACCTAGACACTTTAAGATAAACAGCTTCCTTATCTCACTGCTGGAACAGATTATGTACAAGGAATGGAACAACGGGGAGCTACATAGAATTATCCAGAAAGTATAAAATGAGTATTTGAAATGATAAAATATTCCAGATGCAAAAAGACACATACATGTAAAAAACAATATCTGTAGCACCAAAAATAAACTCATACTTTTCAAAGCACAAAAGTGATATTTCAAGTTTGGGCTGTGATTATGTGACCCAACGCCGCTCATCCTTCTGGTGTGGATTAGGAGAAAGTGAATTAAAAGAAAGTTGGCAAAACAAAATATTAGTAAAGGCGGAAAGGAGCCTACAACAAAGACCAAGAACTGATTAAAGTTGTAATCCATAATATGTGCGTCCTTTGTCATATTTTTGGTAGTAAAACAGTTGATGAATTCTGTAGCTTCAAGTCACAACCAACCCAACCAAGTGGAAGGCTGGAAATCAGAGAAATCAGCAGAGAGGCAAAAATTATACACGGGACCATGGTGGAGATCCTGGTCTTCAGGAAGACGAAGAGCTTACAGTTGTAGGTTACAATTTTCACGCAGTAGAAGACACAGAGGATGGTGGCCAACCAGTGACTGGTATAGTACATGAACATAGTCAGAAAATATAGGGCTAATAATGTCATCTTCTTTTGCAGTAACCATGGAAACAATTGAAAGAGAACGTTTCGAATAATGATATTTAAAATGAACAAAACTCTGGAAATTGCCAAGAAGCTGATGATCTTATCACAGGTCTGGAGAGAATTCAGGTGTTTCCATTTCAAGAAATTTGCAGCCACAAGAATCAGATTTACTGAGAAACCTACAAGACATGTCACATGGAACAAAACTGTGAGAATGTATCTGACTGAATCTTCCATCATTGTAGGAGAAAATCTTTTCAGGACATCCAGTGTTTCTTGTCCAATCTTGTCTCAGATTTTTTGAGACCAGATCATCTCAGGATTTTATAGTAGTCTTGTGTCCATTCTCAATGGAAATTATTTGAGCAGGATTGATTTCCATGCAAAACTTTAATTCGGTCTGTAGCTGCTTAGATATATTTGTGCAAATGTAAATGCAAATGAGGAAAAATAAAATCTTCTTTCACCTCAATCAAATGTCAGTTTACATAGTTTAGATGTAATCAAATGGAGTGTTGCTTCAGAACTGGCTGAAAAAAAACAAGATAACCAAGATAAATAATGGTGGTTAGTAGAGATGAGCGACTTTCCCTTTTTTAGGGTCGAGTCGGGTTTCATGAAACCCGACTTTCTCAAAAGTCGGGTTGAAAGAAATCGGCCGACTATCGGGAAAAGTCGGGGGTCCGACTGAAACACGAAACCCAATGCAAGTCAATGGGGAAGCAAAGTCGCTATGGAGTGGAGGACAGTAAACACACCTACAGTGCCCATTTCAATGCCAACGACATCAATTCTTATTACTTAAGCTTGTCAACCTTAATTAACTTTATAATAATAGTTACGCATTGAAAACTGGGGGTTATTTGACAAAACTTGTGGGGGGGTAGGGCTGGCTCCCGGTTTTCATGGGCCCTGGGCCAAAGAGTGTCAGTGGGCCCCTTTAACACATACCACAATTCATCATGCTCCGATATGGCACAGAAATATAGGTATAGTACAATAAAAAATACTTCACTTTTACATGACATGACTGATATCTATGTTAAAATCTACAATAGCTCAAAAAACGGACAGTATGTTCCTCATACAGTATTATGGCCACCACATAGTGCGCCATACAGAATAATGAGCCCCATATAATGCTCTATACAGAATAATTGGTCCCATATAATGTTCCATACAGTATATGATGAGCTCCACATACTGCTCCAGTATATGATAGTCCCCATATAATGTGCCATAAAGTATAGGACGGTCCCCATAGAGTACAATGAGCCCCACATATTGCTCCATACAGTATAATGAGTCGCATATAAAGCTCCATAAAGCTCCATACAGTATATGATGGGCCCCATATATTGCTCCATCCAGAATTGACTCCTTATAATGCTCCATACAGAATAGGCTCCATATGTGCCCCATATGATGCTCCATACCCTATATGATTCCCCATAAATAATGAACCCCATATGATTCTCCAGTATATGATGGGCCCCATGGATGATGCTCCAGTGTCTTATGGGCCAAAATCATGCTCCATATATAATGGGCCCCATTATTAATGATCCATTGTATAATGGTCCCCGTAAATGCTGCTCCAGTGTCTGATGCCCCCCATTTAGAATGCTCCAGTATATGATGGGCCCCATGGATGATGCTCCAGTGTATGATGGGCCAATATAATGCTCCATATATAATGGACCCCATTTATAATGCTCCAGTGTATAATGGGCCCCATAGATGCTGCTCCAGTGTCTAAATTTGCCCCATTTAGAATGCTCAAAGTATATGATGGGCCCCATGGATGATGCTCCAGTGTATGATGAGCCAAAATAATGCTCCATATATAATGGGCCCCATTTATAATACTCCAGTGTGTAATAGGCCGGGTATATGCTGCACCAGTGTCTGTTTTCCCCTTTTGGAATGCTCCAGTATATGATGGGCCCCATGGATGATGCTCCAGTGTCTTATGGGCCAAAATAATGCTCCATATATAATGGGCCCCATTTATAATGCTCCAGTGTATAATGGGCCCCGTAGATGCTGCTCCAGTGTCTGATCTGCCCCATTTACAATGCTTCAGTATATGTTGGGCCCCATGGATGATACTCCAGTGTCTTATGGGCCAAAATCATGCTCCATATATAATGGGCCCCATTATTAATGATCCAGTGTATATGTTGGGCCCCGTAAATGCTGCTCCAGTGTCTGATGTCCCCCATTTAGAATGCTCTAGTGTATGATGGGCCCTATCTATGATGCTCAAGTTTATGCTGGGCCCCATATATAATTCTCCAGTGTATAATGCTCCCCATATATTGCTCCAAACATTAAAAAAAATGAAATACCTCTCCTCGCTGTGCACTGCACTACTCTGAACTCCTCAGCGTCACCATCTTACAGCTCTCTGCACTTGGACTGTTTAAGCAGAGGGCGTACAGACGTGATGTCATTGCGCTCTCTTACCTGAATGTCACTGTCAGGAAACGCGGAAGACGTCACAGCGGTGGAGCATGGAGAGGTAAGTATTGCAAGTGCTGGGGCCCTGAGCAAGCAGGGGGGCCGACTCGTGGGTGACGGCACTGGCACAGGGCCCCTCATAGTACGCTGGTGTGTCTGACGGCGAGTGGGCCCTCCCACCGTCAGAGACACCTTTTTGTACTATGAGGCGCCCTGTGCCAGAGCTGTCGCCCAAGAGTCGGCCCCCCCACCTGCTCAGGGAACCGGCACTTGCCCGGGTGCGCCAGGTGCTGACGCCAGACCTTGGGGGGGGTGATTTGTAGGTTTTGTAGTCCGTCCACGCTTGCAAGTGCGTGTTCATTAAATGTCTAAGCATCCAACTGGTATTCAAATTTCTGAGATTTTTCCCTCATCTAAATGTCCTTCCGCACTGCTTACAGATAACCTTTGCCTCATCAATAGGATTTTGGTCAAAAAAGTGCCACACTGGACTCTTCCTACTATGATATAAATTTTCAGGGAACGCACGCTGTGCTAATTTGACAGTCTGGCCAAGCTGTCCTGCAACCCTTTTTGTTTTTTTAACACGTTTTTGGACTGCTACGGGCCTGCCAGATAACCGCTGCTGCGATGTCGATGCCTGCTGCGGATCCTTCTCCTCTTCTGAGCTATTGCCAGCGGCACCCTCTTCCCCCAATGGATGCCAATCCGGGTCAACAACTGGGTCATCCATCACCTCCTCTTCAATTTCATCTGCACCTTCCTCTGTGTCACCGTGTAAGGTGGTATAGTATGCGGGAACGGGCACCTGAGTTTCATCAGGGTCAGATTCTGGCTCAGTAGACTGC
>JARQOD010000005.1:2829063-2895787 GCA_033576555.1 Oophaga sylvatica | reverse complement strand
GTTTATTTATTTATGTTTATTGCTGTGGACTTTCAATAAAACGGGTTTGCGGCCAGTTTATAACCAGTTCTGCTGTCTGTGCTTAAACTTTCATGCCATCCATCTACCCGAGACGGCGATCCCGGAGCTAAACCCCCTGAACTGGTTCAGTTGATAGCGGTCAATAGAAAAATGAATTTGGCTGTCTGAATCCCAAAAGTGCACTCCAACCATTCTTCTGTCTCTTGTGAGGAGGTAATTAAAAATTTTTTGTGTGTGTCCAATCCTCTACTGGAGTACGGTTTTAGCAGGTGTTCTGACAGCTGGAAGGCTTCATCCCTACACAAACAAAAGGCATTGGTGGGCCAGAATTTGAGACAGTGGTCTAGGGGGTGGGAACTGGAAGGTGTTTCCATACAGCTGACGGCCCCAAATTGCTGACAGTTGAAAATTTGAGAGTAAATTGGAGGGGCCATAGGCACAATATCTACGGCAAAAAATTTGTATTCTGTGTCACGATGGCCCATGAGGACAATGGAGAAATTTTTTCTTGTAATTAAAATATTCGGATCCAGATCCTGCTGGCTTGACAATCCGGATATGTTTCCCATCCACAGCGCCCAGGAAAATAGGAAACTGACATATTTAAAGAAAATTTCTGCAATTGCAATCCAACTGTATGTTGTGGCTCTGGTAAAAATTCCGAAACTAAAGAGTCCCAAATGCACGCATGTTTTGCTTCACAATTCCAGAGATGGTGGAAATCCCAAGTCTGTATTGAAAATGCAGTGAGGAAAGAGATTCTCCATTTTGGGTCAGGAATCGTGAAAAAACCCAAAAAAAGAGTTTCAAATCACAGCATTACATACCAGACATCAGCTATAACAATTGGAGATACAAATAAAAATAAATATTTTTATAGTATCTCCAACTGTTAAAGCCAGTCAGATGGCCTTTAAAACAAACTACCAGCAACAACATTCCAGGACAAGTGTGCTCTGAAGCAAGCAGATCAAATAAATAATGGTTACCAAAGAGTCACCAATCAGACGCTCCCCGATGAAATGGCGAAGCGGAATAGGTGTCTGATCTTCTTATGAGGTCTCCAACATGCTCAACCAACAAAGCAAAGTTATCCATTTTCATGCGAAGATACGCAGAAAATTTCTGAGGGTTTCCTCATAGCTCTATGTAGAGTGTAAAAACACCCCCACGCGTCATTTTCTGGGCTGTAATGGGTGGATCCAAAAAACGACATCGTCGTCGTCGCTGCGTCTCTTTCTCTCCTCCGAACAATCGCTTTCAGATGATTCGCCTCCACGGTGAAATCCACCAAATTCTTCAGAATGTTTCCTATCACAACGTCCATCTTCAGCAGCCACTTTCTCTTCTCTCCAACCGCCACTTGCTCCGATACAACAAGATGGGCTATAGGAACAGTGTACAGTCATGGCCAAAAGTTTTGAGAATGACACATATATTATATTTTCACATGATCTGCTGCCCTCTGGTTTTTATGTGTGTGTTTGACAGATGTTTTTATCACAGACAGAAATATAATTGCAAACATATGAGTAACAAAAGCTTATATTGACAGTTAGAATGAGTTAATGCAGCAAGTCAATATTTGCAGTGTTGACCCTTCTTCTTCAGGACCTCTGCAATTCTCCCTGGCATGCTCTCAATCAACTTCTGGACCAAATCCTGACTGATAGAAGTCCATTCTTGCACAATCAATGCTTTCATTTTGTCAGAATTTTTAGGTTTTTGTTTGTCCACCCGTCTCTTGATGATTGACCACAAGTTCTCAATGGGATTAAGATCTGAGGAGTTTCCAGGCCATGGACCCAAAATCTCTATGTTTTGTTCCCTGAGCCATTTAGTTTTCACCTTTGCTTTATGGCAAGGTGCTCCATTATGCTGGACAAGGCATTGTTGATCGCCAAACTGCTCTTGGAGGGTTGGGAGAAGATGCTCTTGGAGGACATTCTGGTACCATTCTTTATTCATGGCTGTGTTTTTAGGCAAGACTGTGAGAGAGCCGATTCCCTTGGCTGAGAAGCAACCACACACATGAATGGTTTCAGGATGCTAACAGTTGGCATGAGACAAGACTGGTGGTAGCGCTCACCTTGTCTTCTCCGAATGAGGCGATTTTATGATGTCCCAAACAATCGAAAAGGGGATTCATCAGAGAAAATAACTTTACCCCAGTCCTCAGCAGTCCACTGCCTGTACCTTTTGCAGAATATCAGTCTGTCCATGATGTTTTTTCTGGAGAGAAGTGGCTTCTTTGCTGCCCTCCTTGAGACCAGGCCTTGCTCCAAGAGTCTCCGCCTCACAGTGCACGCAGATGCACTCACACCTGCCTGCTGCCATTCCTGAGCAAGCTCTGCACTGCTGGTGGCCCGATCCCGCTGCTGAAACACTTTTAAGAAACGGTCCTGGCACTTGCTGGTCTTTCTTGGGCGCCCTGGAGCCTTTTTGGCAACAATGGAACCTCTCTCCTTGAAGTTCTTGATGATGCGATAGATTGTTGACTGAGGTGCAATCTTTCTAGCTGTGATACTCTTCCCTGTTAGGCCATTTTTGTGCATTGCAATGATGACTGCACGTGTTTCTTTAGAGATAACCATGGTTAACAGAAGAGAAACAATGATGCCAAGCACCAGCCTCCTTTTAAAGTGTCCAGTGGTGTCATTCTTACTTAATCATGACAGATTGATCTCCAGCCATGTCCTCATCAACACCCACACCTGTGTTAATGGAGCAATCACTGAAAAGAGGTTAGCTGGTCCTTTTAAGGCAGAGCTGCAATGATGTTGAAATGTGTTTTGGGGGATAAAGTTCATTTTCTAGCCAAATATTGACTTTGCAAGTAATTGCTGTTAAGCTGATCACTCTTTATAACATTCTGGAGTATATGCAAATTGCCATTAGAAAAAGTGAAGCAGTAGACTTTGTAAAAATTAATATTTGTGTCATTCTCAAAACTTTTGGCCATGACTGTATATATGGATTTCCAGTAGCCAATCATGTTTGGAACCCCAAAAAGGGCGTTTTTAAAAACCGGATCCGGCGTAATCCGTCAAAAAACGGATAATAAGCCGGATACACAGGATGAGACGGATACGGTTTTTGGCTGGATCCGTTCGACTAATCTGGCCGAAAACCGCATCCATTGTATCCGGTTTTACATTTCAAAAACCGGATCCTGCGAGACGCCGCATCGCGCCTGATGCTGAAAACCTGATGTGTGAAAGAGGCCTTAGCTGAGCTGGTATTCCTCTTCCTGTGTGTACCACTCTGAGACGTTATCAGAGACTGGTATCTTGCATTCAGTTTGCACTGTGTGGAATTAACACAGCGTGATTCTTGGTGAATGCTCACCGCATGGCTATGCCTTGGTTCATTAGCAGCAGGATAACATCTCTGCGCAGTAGACCCCGGGTTGTGATCGCACTTTATTAGTTATTTTGATTTAGTGCGATCTGCCAACCCTTACCAGAATACTTTAAGGAGTTGTCCACCCAAGCTTTGCAATTTGCTGAATCCTAATGATTTGTAATGTATTAGGCTCTGCTTGATGATATCAGGTGACTGCAATATCCAATTTGCACTTGCACACCATAAGCAGAGCCAAATCCTAATAGTGGATGTATTATACATCGCTAGAATTTGGCAAACTGTAATGCTTGCCAAAGATTTCATCAGAGGTAGATAACCCAATATCGAAAGGTAACAAATTTTAATAAATTTATTTTCAAGAAAAAGTATTTTATGAAAGTCGCGATCAACCAAAATTACTGAAAATTACAAAATTCAAATCTAGGTTCTTACAATTCAAAAGAGGTAAACTAAGAGTCAGGGAGTCAGAGACAGTATATTTTTAATCAGTCAAATGGACTGATTTCAGCAAGGATTTTTTGTTTTTTGTTTTATTGTAGACTTCGGAGTGAGCAGACGTGTCTGTCTGCTCTCTGCAAGTCAGAGGATATAACAAGGCGCCGTGCTACTGGCAGCCCATTGCAGCAGCAGCTACTCTTTTGTATCTTTTCACTCTGCATGTTGTCTGTTATTTTGGACATTCTTTTGGACTTTCTACTGACTTTGGTACCTTTATGGACTCCTAATTTGCAACCGCAGATTGATGGATGGTTTATACTCTGTGGATCGCACTGTTCCTGTATGACGGACCATTGTGGGAAGGTGGAAACCATTCACTCATACAACCAACTGCCTCTGGACACGCAGCGCTGGATCAGCACCTGGATCTGCCACTACTACATACATTCCCCTACAGGTACATGCAACTCCCAAATGGATACCAGTATTGTGACACACCCATGGACATGAATCTAATGCAAACACTACCAGCTACAGTTCCACATTACACACAGCTTCAACCTTGTTGGTTACTGATGCAGCCATCCGTGTACAGAGGAGAACACTGGAAACAGTCAGATATGGCGCGGACTGGAGCAAAGGACAGGGACACTGATCTGCTGGTTGCCACTAAGTCTGTCACTAAACGTGTTGTGTATTCAAGGGAACGACTTCTGGAGCTGAGCAGGATGAAGGCTACTACAGCTGTGGACATACCACTTATTCCCCGTGAAGTGTGGAGACCTTTCAGAGGCTGCAGAGCAGGGAAAAAGGTGAAGTCCAGGAGAAGAAGGTTTAAACCAGCAGTCCCATCCATTATCATGGGTAATGTACGCTCGCTGGGAAATAAGACGGATGAACTTCTAGCTCTGTGTAAAACCCAGATGGAGTTCAAGGAATGCAGTCTCATGTGCTTCACAGAAACCTGGTTACATGGGGATGTTCCTGATTCAAGTGTTTTGATTCCAGGGTTTCACATGGTCTGCGCTGATAGACAAAGCTAAGTGTGGTAAGAAAAAGGGTGGTGGGGTGATACTATACATTAATAACAAATGGTGCAATCAGCGTCATATTACTGTTAAGGAAAGTCACTGCAGACAAAACATTGAACTCTTAGCAGTTGGCCTCAGGCCCTACTATTTACCTAGAGAATTTTCCATTTGCATTACAGTAGTCCTGTATATACCTCCATCCGCAAACCAAGAGGCGGCTGGGGAAGTATTGTCAGGGGTGTTAGACCGCATTCAGACAAAGCACCCAAACTCGTTAACTGTAATCTCTGGGGACTTTAACAGAGCCATGATCTCAAAGTCTCTTGCAAAGTTCTATCAATATGTAAAATGTGCCACAAGGGACAGCAGTATACTGGATCTCCTCTATGCGAATGTTGAAGATGAAACACTCTCCAGTAGAGAAGAACAACAAGCATTGGAGATCTTGGAATCATTGGCGGAAGAAAACACTACCATAGTAAGTAGTGATTTTCCAATGAAGATGATTAATAAATCTAATAAATTTCCTCCACTAAATACTGTTCCAGCTGTAGATACATTTACAAAAATGGTGACAATTGAAATAGAGGAATTGAAAAAGTCAAATAATATGACTTTTAACTTGTCAAAAAGGGAAAGAGAGGCACTGAATGTATTGAAGGAATGGGATGATGTCGTCTTTAAAATGGCCGACAAAGGAGGCAATATAGTAATATGGCCTAACTCCATGTATGAAGCCCAAGCCTACAAATTGTTGAATAATCCGGTAGAGTACAAATTGCTCACCTTCAACCCAATGGCCAAATTCAAAATGGAGTTGGTTGAGATTCTAACAAAAGCTTTTGAAGATGGCATCATCCCTAAAAAACTTCTTGAAATCTATGAGAAACTAAATGCCAGATTGGCTACTTTCTATTTAATCCCAAAGATCCATAAAGACCCACTTAACCCTCCAGGAAGGCCAATTATAGCAGCAAATGAGGGCCTTTGTGAAATAGCATGTGATATAGTGGAATACTTTTTGAAACCATTAGTTACTCAGTTGCCATCATTTATTAAGGACACAACAGCAGCCTTAGGGCACCTTGAAGATGTGTATCTCACTGAGAACATGGTACTAGTTACTGCAGATGTGGAAGCTCTGTATTCCTCTATCGAACACAATAATGGCTTAAAAGCAGTTGAGAAATATCTACAACAGAGTAATTTGGATAGTGATATGTCTATATTCATTATGACACTTTTGAAGTTTATCCTGACCCATAATGCCTTCTCCTTTGATGGAATTTTTTTTTTTGCAGAAGAGAGGTACAGCCATGGGGGCGTCCTGTGCCCCCTCCTATGCCAACTTGTTTATTGGGGCATGGGAGTGGTCTATCTTTCAAGGAGAAGGCATACCTCACACAGATCGGGTCCACAACTGGATCCATTATATAGATGATATTCTATTCATTTGGGAAGATCCAGTTGTGGACCTGGAGGTATTTATGGATCATCTTAATGTCAATGATCAAAACATTCAACTAACTTACCAATTTGGACGAGTAATTAATTTTTTGGATTTGTCCATATCAGTACTCCCCAATGGTCGACTATCCACAACTGTTTTTCGAAAACCCACATCTACCAATTCATTATTACAAGCTTCATCAGCCCATCCCAAATCAACAATTCAAGGTATACCTATCGGACAGTTTCTGTGAGTCAGAAGAATATGTTCAGAAGAGTCACAATTTGAAGAACAGTCAAAAATTTTGAAACAACACTTTCAAGATCGAGGTTATGGCCGTAGAGCCATTCAGAAGGGGTATATGAAAGCTAAGAGCATGTCAAGGAATCAACTATTGCATAAAAACCAGTCCCTTTCTATACAAGACAAAGAGGATAATCAGGTAAGGTTTATTACCAACTATAATAATAGGTGGACGGATTTGAAAAAAGTAGTTGAAAAACATTATAAAATCTTGTTCACCGATCCAATTCTTAAACAATGTCTACCTGACTCCCCGTCCTTTGTGGCCAAAAGAGCTCCCAACTTACATGACATTCTTGTACACAGCACCTATTCTGTCCCCAGGGCCTGTGGCTGTAAATATGGCTCTGTGAGATGCAGGATCTCTTTCACCCTACTTACAATTGGCGACGATCGCAGATAGCTTAACTCAGCTGCCGGCACGCATGTTATGAAGAATCCAGAAGAGAGTTTGATTTCTTTAAGAATTCTTGTTGAATGCATACAAACAGCAGCAGGTAAAAAAGACTTTCTTCAGACAGACTGAAAACACATGTGATTCTGATAAAATCAAGATGGAGAATGAAACACAGGAGAAAGAAGAAGGAAATGACATCACACCAGAAGAGGGAGACAGAGAGACAGAAGGGACAAACTTGATGTAAAGGGAGGATTTCAGCTATGCAAACACAGGGACACATAGCAACAGTAAAATATATGAGAGACTGCAATACAGCATGTAAAATGCACAGGACAGTCTGTAAAATGTCTCATTCATGGGACATAACACTCCCCGTCTGAAATCTATAGATTTCATAATTTTATGATGTCCACTGGAGATGTCACTGTAGACCTGAAAGACAAAAGGAAAAAACAAGCATGCAGGTAATAACAACAACAGTTGAAGTCCAATTGGCATGGTCCAGTTGGAGGCATGAAGTCCTCAACAGCGGAATATTCCGAGTCCAAACGAAAACCCATCTTCGGATTGGGGAAGCCGCAACGTGCAAACACTTCCACCAACCCAATAATCCGCTGGAGAAAGTTAAAATATTACAATGTTCCAACACAGCTGCAGGAGTATATGGCGGTAGGCTCCCCGCCGTGAGCTGAGTTCAGAGATGAAGCTAAGATCATGTGACTCCTGCTCGAAGGAGCCAGCAGATGATTTGCCTGAAATGTATGTCAGCAGATAGGATGGCTGACCAGCTGAAAGGATGTCCAGGGTAAAGAGAGCCTCTGTACCTTTTTGCCGGTTTCTGAAGCGCTGGGAGAGGCTCCTGCAGCTGTAGTCTTCGTAGACACATCGTAGGAAAGGTAGACTTGTCTCTTGATGACTGTTGAAAGAGTCTTTACAGAACTACAGGGCAGGACTTGTTGTAAGGCCTTTAGAGACTTCTTCGCCGTCTCCCATCTTTGCTGTTTCTGAGATGGTAGCATAGTGTTCCCGTTGATATCCGGAGTAGCAAGCTGTCTCAGTGGTACCCTGCCTAGAACTGCGATGGGTGTCTTAAACCCGAGAGGACCGTCGATGCTGTTTTCAACAGTCGAGGCTCCTCGTTCGATAGCAAGTTCCTTACAGGGTGATGCTTGGGAAGTGAACGTGTCTTGTTCAACATCCGCCAGAGAGCTGAGGCTGAATTGCGTGGGGAAAACGCTGGCACCATCGGTCAGAGGTAGGCTGTTGAGAGAGGGGCTCTCACTCTGAGCACTGAAGTCTAGCATGGCTTCGGTTTGACCAGGCTTGTGATGGAGATGGGTATCAAAGGTTGGGAACTTAGCAGTTACTTGCTGTGGATCCCTTGGCAACTTAGTCTTTGCTGGAAGAGAAGGTGAGGGAGCTACCCAGCTGTTATAGTTGTCTTCGGTGGGTTTGATGCTCATGACCCTGATGATCACTTTGTCTCCCTCTGTAGGTAGTGAGTTGTTGTCCTTGGTTGAAGGATCGAATGCTGTTATCTCGAGGTTGTAGTGTCGAGGATAAAGCGGACTTGAAATATCGGATGGTTGCCGTTGACACGTACTGTCGTTTGACTTCTCCTTCATCCATTGGTGACGTGAGTATGACAGGGAGGACAAGTCGTTGTCATCTGACGTAATAACGGTTTTGTAAGAGGAGATGTCGTTCTGATTCTTTGTCTGGTCACTACAGACATTGCCAATGATGACCCAGCCCAACTCGAGGCGCTGGGCATATGGTTCATTGAGTAGTCCGTGGATTTGTTGACGCATCTTGTGCAGTCGTATAATGTCTCTGCCGAGGAGAATTAGGATGTCTGCCTTATCATCCAGGGGTGGCATCTCTTTGGCTATCATTCTGAGATGAGGATGCTGAAGAGCGACTTCTGGTGTTGGGATTTCTTCCCTATTGAATGGTATTTGGTTACACTCTACAAGCGTGGGTAGTGGTATCTCTGTGGCACCTTTCTCAAGAGAAGTTATTATGAGGCCACTGGCCCTTCTTCCAGAGGTTTGTAAAACGCCGCTGCAGGTGCCCAAGGTGTAGGGATAGACGTCTCCTTTTAAGTCAAACAAGTCAAAGAGTTCTGACCTGGCTAATGATTTGTTGCTCTGGTCATCCAGGCTAACGTACACCTTGACTGCCTTCTCTGGATGGCCCTTGGGATACACCCATGACAGACAAATCTTCGCACAGGACTTGTCTCGAAGACCTTCTCCACAGACATCGGTGCATGAGGAAGATACCGCAACATGGCTTGTCACTTGGTCTGTACTCTCCCCGCCATGGCTTGTGGTGGGAGAAGGTGAAGACGCAGAGTCAGGCTGTGATGGATGGAGCGCCTGTACGTGGTCTTCGCTGTCGCACTCTAGACACTTGATGGGGATGACACAGTCCTTAGCAAGATGTTCGGTAGAGGCGCAGCACCTGAAGCATACTCCAAACTTCTTCAAGAGCTCCTTTCGTTCTTGAAGGGGCTTCTTCCTGAAGCCGATGCACTTCTTCAGGGGATGTGGTAGTTTGTGAATTGGACACTGGCGATTAGGATTCTCAACCTTCTCACCTTTGTCGCTCTTATCTTGTGATACTGAAGGTGCCGGAAGAACATCAGTCTTCTTGATGGACATTGGAGCTTGGTGGCTCCTGTAGTTAAGACGTGGACTGTCGTGTTTAGTAGATGAAACAGGGTCGCTGTGTTCTCCATAGGAAAAACTTGGATCAGTCTTACAGTCTGCAATATTTTCGATGAACTCGCAGAAGTAGGAAAATGGAGGGAAGGAGACTTGGTTTTCCCTTTTGTATTTTGATCCAAGCATGGCCCACTTATTTTGGATATTGGACGGCAGCTTGGAAACTATTGGGGTTACCCCATGAGCAGTGTCCAGGTAGCTGAGGCCAGGAAGGTATGGGTCTGCTTTGGCCAGCTGAAGCTCTAACAGGAGGTCGCTGAGCTCTTGGAACCTTGTACTGTCTTTATTAGATACCTTTGGAAAATCCTCTAGTCGTTTGAACAGGGCCCTTTCTATGACCTCAGGACTGCCATAGCTTCTTTCTAGCCTCTTCCATGCAGCAGTGAGACCAGCAATGGGATTACTGATGTGGACAGATTTAAGTCTCTTGACCCGATCCGTGGATTGTGGCCCAAGCCACCTGATTAGCAGGTCTAGCTCTTCAGCGGCGGTGATGCCGAGATCACTGATCGTGGTTTCAAAGGTACACTTCCAACCCCTGTAGTTCTCAGGTTTATCGTCAAACTCTGTAAGAACGGTCTTAGTTAGATCGCGCCGAATCATGTACCTTGCGAGGCCAGTCATATCAGCATTCTCCGATTTTGGAAGGACCGATGCTGGCTGGATAGCTTTGTTCATACAGTCTGTGATTTGACCTGGGAATGCAGGTACGTATGGGGCAGCGTAGGCGTTCAGTCCATTAACTGGCTTAATGAGCTTAGTTTCTGCTACACATGGGACTGGAATTGTGTGATTGACCGGAGTGTGGTGACTGGCCTGCATATTGGCCTGTACGTAGGATTCTGAGTATAAGATTTGGTGATTTGCAGGTTTCTGGTAAATTTCGGTGCACAGAGGTAGATCAGGATACAAGATTGGCAGCGTATTGTAATTGTACTGACCTTGGGTGCAGGATGGGAATAAACGCTCTGTGTTCTGTTGTCTCAGGGGAACATCAGTGTGGTCAGGAAGGATTGCAGGAGCAGGGATAGCGCTGTGTTGGCTTTGTACATAGTCTCTAGTACGCTTAAGAGGGTCTTCAGTATCAAAACCCTGTTGTTTCAGGGAGCATCTGTGTGGTCAGGAAGGATTGCAGGAGCAGGGATAGCACTGTGTTGGCTTTGTACATAGTCTCTAGTACGCTTAAGAGGGTCTTCAGTATCAAAAACACTTAAACTGATGCTGTCTCCTTGGTTCCCACTGATGGCTTGTTCCAGGACCTTTAACTTTGCCATGGCTATGGCGTGTTGGCGTTCCTTCTCTAGGGCCTCTAGGGCAGCTTGTATTTTAGTGGCCTCAGTTTTCATCTCAGTTTCCTTCTCTAGGGCCTCTAGGGCAGCTTGTATTTTAGTGGCCTCTAGGGCAGCTTCCGCACGTGCTTTTATGAGCTGTTCGCTGAGGGTTGAGGATTTTGAAGAGCGTGACTTAGATGTTCGCTTTGACTGTCTGGCAGAGCCAGAAATGCAAGATGACATCTCGGCTATTAGTGCGATTCTTGCCTCTGTTTTGGCTTTTATATCGCGCACCATGCTTTCTCTCTCAGAGTTAAGTTTTTGGAAAGCTTGCAGCTCTTTGCAGGTAACTGATGGGTTAAGTCTTTTTAACACTGTGATATATTGGTCTGTTATTTCTGCATAACATTGATAATCTGAACACAGTTGTGCGAGAGCTCCCTCCAGTGGTCGTTGGAGAGAAGCAGGCTGAGACAGGCTATTTATGTGGCATAAGAGTTTTTGCCATAGCTCTGCTGTTGCACGGAGAAGATCATGTTTACTGGATTCTAGATTCTCCCTTATTTTCCATGTTGGCTTTGTGACACGTCTAGCCTTCTCACTAAATGGTGGATCAGGGTCTATGCACTCTTCCTCTGACAATGGGTCTGGCAGAGACCGTGTAGTCATTCCTTCAGCCATCCTGATTCACAGGGAGAAGGGGAGCTGTATAGTCTCTTATATGTTGAGAGTGGATGCTCTGCAGGAAGTTCTGTAGCTTTATAGAAGCTGTGGGTTTTACAGATGAATCTGAAGAGTCTTTTTTACTATTCTGTCCCTGGGGCCTGTGGCTGTAAATATGGCTCTGTGAGATGCAGGATCTCTTTCACCCTACTTACAATTGGCGACGATCGCAGATAGCTTAACTCAGCTGCCGGCACACATGTTATGAAGAATCCAGAAGAGACTTTGATTTCTTTAAGAATTCTTGTTGAATGCATACAAACAGCAGCAGGTAAAAAAGACTTTCTTCAGACAGACTGAAAACACATGTGATTCTGATAAAATCAAGATGGAGAATGAAACACAGGAGAAAGAAGAAGGAAATGACATCACACCAGAAGAGGGAGACAGAGAGACAGAAGGGACAAACTTGATGTAAAGGGAGGATTTCAGCTATGCAAACACAGGGACACATAGCAACAGTAAAATATATGAGAGACTGCAATACAGCATGTAAAATGCACAGGACAGTCTGTAAAATGTCTCATTCATGGGACATAACAGCACCTATGATCCGAAAGGGAAGGAAAGGAATAAGAGGAACCACGACAGCAAAGGATTTTTTCCTTGCGGCATTTGTAAGGGCTGTGCAAATATGAAAAAAGGAATGGTTTTTCATAATTTTGACAAATCAAGAAAATTTGACATTAGAGTTCATGTGACATGTAGTTCAAAAGGTGTGATTTATCACGCTGAGTGCCCCTGTGGAAAAGTATACATAGGCATGACTAGTCGCGAGCTGAAAGTGAGAGTGCGTGAGCACTGCTTGGACATAGAGAAAGTAAAGTCCGTGACAGATATATCTAATCTCAAAACCCTACCAAGACATTTTAAGAAATTCCACAAAAGTGACCCTAGGTTACTTATGTTTAAAGGGATTGATTTAGTTGATCTGGGACTAAGAGGACGTGACATTTCCAAACGCTTGGCTAAGAAGGAATGTCAATGTATTTATAGACTGGGGACTTTGTCGCCCAATGGGCTAAATGAGAGTTTTGAGTTTAGCGCTTTTTTGTGATAGGTCCCTTATAGATTATGGTTTTGGGGGAATTTTTTAGGGGTGGGGGAAGTTAGTATTTGTATTTTTTTGTATTTTTATGTGGTTTTAATTTGAGTTTTTATTTTAGTGATCTCGTGTCTTTATATGGTATTGACATATTCACCTTCCGTTTATTCCTTGGACATGAAGAACGTTCGTGTTGGGATGAAACCATCGTAAATCAAGAGAAATTACTCCTTCAAGCATTGTCATTAAAGAAGAATAATGTTTATTATATATTCTTTTTATTTTTATTATTATTTATTATTTTTTTATTTTTATTTCTATTTTGTTAAATTTGTTATAAATATATGATTGTAGGGTATATAGGGTTTATTGTTTATACACCAAGTGTATTAATCACTATTATTTATTTATTTTTTTTTTTATATTATATTATAATATTGTAATATTTATTAAGTATAATTTTTTATATAGATATTACACAAGTTTATTGTAGGCACTTTAATAATAATTATTTATATAAGTAATTTTCATGACTTATTGTATAATCTGCACATAGGTATTACACAAGTTTTTTTGCACTTTATTAACCCCTTCACCCCCAAGGGTGGTTTGCACGTTAATGACCCGGCCAATTTTTACAATTCTGACCACTGTCTCTTTATGAGGTTATAACTCTGGAACGCTTCAACGGATCTTCGCGATTCTGAGACTGTTTTCTCGTGACATATTGTACTTCATGTTAGTGGTAAAATTTCTTCGATATAATTGCGTTTATTTTTGAAAAAAAAACGCAAATATGGTGAAAATTTAGAAAATTTTGCAATTTTCAAACTTTGAATTTTTTTCCCCTTAAAACAGAGAAATATGTCACACAACATAGTTAAGAAATAACATTTCCCACATGTCTACTTTACATCAGCACAATTTTGGAACCAAAATTTTTTTTTATTAGGAAATTATAAGGGTTAAAAGTTGACCAGTGATTTCTCATTTTTACAACAAAATTTACAAAGCCATTTTTTTAGGGACCACCTCACATTTGAAGTCACTTTGACGGGTCTATATAGCAGAAAATACCCAAAAGTGACCACATTCTAAAAACTGTACCCTCAAGGTACTCAAAACCACATTTAAGAAGTTTAATAACCCTTCAGGTGCTTCACAGGAGCTGAAGCAACGTGGAAGAAAAAAATTAATATTTAACTTTTTAGCCACAAAAATGATCTTTTACAAACTTTTTTTTATTTTCACAAGGGTAAAAGGAGAAAATGGGCAGATAAAGTTGTTGTGCAATTTCTCCTGAGTACGCCAATACCCCATATGTGGGGGAAAACCACTGTTTGGGCACACGGCAGAGCTCGTAAGGGAAGGAGCGCCGTTTGACTTTTTCCAACTAAAATTGGCTGGAGTTGAGATTGGACGCCATGTCGTGTTTGGAGAGCCCCTGATACGCCTAAACAGTGGAAACCCCCCACCAGTGACACCATTTTGGAAACTAGACCCCCTAAGGAACTTATCTAGATCTGTTGTGAGCACTTTGAACCCCAAAGTGTTTCACAAAAGTTTATAATGCCTGGGTGTGAAAAAAAAAACAATTTTCCACAAAAATGATTTTTTAGTCCCAAATTTTTGATTTTTCCCAAGGAAATTGGACCCCAAAAGTTGTTGTCCAATTTGTCCTGAGTACGCTGATACCCCATATGTGGGGGGGGGGGAAACTGTTTGGGCGCACGGCAGGACTTGGAAAGGAAGCAGTAACGTTTTGGAATGCAAACATTGATGGGGGTCATGTTCCGTTTGTAGTGCCCCAGATGAGCCTAAACAGTAGAAACCCCCCACAAGTAACCCCATTTTGGAAGCTAGACCCCCTAAGGAACTTATCTAGATCTTTGGTGAGCACTTTGAACCCCCAAGTGCTTCACACAAGTTTATAATGCCCGGGCATGAAAATAAAAAATCCTATTTTTTTCCCACAAAAATTATCTCTTAGTCACTAATTTTTTTATTTTCCCATAGGTAACAGGAGAAATTGGACCACAAAATTTGTTGTCCAATTTGTCCTGAGTACGCTGATACCCCATATGTGGGGGGGAACCACTGTTTGGGCGCATGGCAGAGCTCGGAATGGAAGGAGCACCATTTGACTTTTTCCAACCAAAATTGGCTGGAATTGAGATTGGACGCCATGTTGCATTTGGAGAACCCCTGATGTGCCTAAACAGTGGAAACCCCCACAAGTGACCCCATTTGGGAAACTAGACCCCCTAAGGAACTTATCTAGATCTTTGGTGAGCAATTTGAACCCCCAAGTGCTTCACACAAGTTTGTAACGTAGAGCCGTAAAATTAAAAAATCATATTTTTTCCACAAAATTGATCTTTTCACCCCAATTTTTATTTTCCCAAGGGTAACAAGACTCCAAAAGTTATTGTGCAATTTGTCCTGAGTGCGCTGATACCCCATATGTGGGAGTAAACCACTGTTTGGGTGCATGGCAGAGTTTGGAAGGGAAGGAGCGCCGTTTGACTTTTTCAACGCAGAATTGGCTGGATGCCATGTCGTGTTTGGAGAGCTCCTGATCTGCCTAAACAGTGGAAACCCCCACAAATGACACCATTTTGGAAAATAGACCCCTCAAGGAACTTATCTAGATGTGTGGTGAGCACTTTGAACCCCAAAGTGCTTCACAGAAGTTTATAACGTACAGCCGTAAAATAAAAAATCCTTTTTTTTTTACAAAAATGATTTTTTTGGCCCCCAATATTTTATTTTCACAAGAATAACAGGAGAAATTGGACCCCAAAACTTGTTGTCCAATTTGTCCTGAGTACGCTGATACCCAATATGTGGGAGTAAACTACTGTATGGGCGCACGTCGGGGCTCGGAAGGGAAGTAGTGACGTTTTGGATTGCAGACTTTGATGGAATGATCTGGGGGCGTCATGTCGCATTTGGAGAGCCCCTGATGCGCCTAAACAGTGGAAACCCCCCACAACTGACCCCATTTTGGAAAATAGACCCCACAAGGAACTTATCTAGATGTGTGGTGAGCACTTTGAACCCCGAAGTGCTTCACAGAAGTTTATAACGTACAGCCGTAAAAATAAAAAATCCTTTTTTTTTTTACAAAAATGATTTTTTCGCCCCCAATATTTTATTTTCACAAGGGTAACAGGAGAAATTGGACCCCAAAATTTGTTGTCCAATTTGTCCTGAGTACACTGATACCCAATATGTGGGAGGAAAACGACTGTATGGGTGCACGTCTGGGCTCGGAAGGGAAGTAGTGATGTTTTGGATTGCAGACTTTGATGGAATGGTCTGGGGGCGTCATGTCGAATTTGGAGAGCCCCTGATGCGCCTAAACAGTGGAAACCCCCCACAAGTGACCCCATTTTGGAAAATAGACCCCACAAGGAACTTATCTAGAAGTGTGGTGAGCGCTATGAAGCCCCAAGTGATTCACAGAAGTTTTATAACATACAGCCGTAAAAACAAAAAAAAATCATTTTTTTTTTACAAAAATGATTTTGTCGCCCCCAGTTTTTTATTTTCCCAAGGGTAACAGGAGAAATAGGACAAATTGCACAATAACTCTTGGGGTCCAGAGTACGCTGATACCCCATATGCGGGGGTAAACTACTGTTTGGGCGCATGGCAGAGCTCAGAAGTGAAGGAGCACCGTTTGACTTTTTCAACGCAGAATTGGCTGGAATTGAGATCAGACGCCATGTCACATTTGGAGAGCCCCTGATGTGCCTAAACAGCAGAAACCCCCCAATTCTAACTCCAACCCTAACCCCAACACAACCCTAACCCTAGTCCCAACCCTAACCCCAAACCTAACCCTAACACATCCCTAACCGTAATCCCAACCCTAACCCTAATCCTAACGTTAGCGCCAACCCTAACCCTAACTTTAGCCGCAACCCTAACCCTAATGGGAAAATGGAAATAAATACATTTTTTTAATTTTATTATTTTTCCCTAACTAAGGGGGTGATAAAAGGGGGTTTGATTTACTATTTATAGCGGGTTTTTGTGATTGGCAGCTGTCACGCTAAAAGACGCTTTTTATTGCAAAAAATAGTTTTTTGCATCACCACATTTTGAGAGCTATAATTTTTGCATATTTTGGCCCACAGAGTCATGTGAGGTCTTATTTTTTGTGGTACGAGTTGAAGTTTTTAATGGTACCATTTTTGAGCATGTGACATTTTTTGATCGCTTTTTATTTAGATTTTTGTGAGGTTAGAATACTTGGGTATACTAATTGATCACAGACTTAACATGAGTCAACAGTGTGATGCAGCAGCAAAAAAGGCAAATGCAATTCTAGGATGTATCAACAGAAGCATACAGTCTAGATCACGTGAGGTCATTATTGCCCTCTACTTCTCTTTGGTCAGACCTCATCTGGAATACTGTGTCCAGTTTTGGGCACCACATTTTAAAAAAGACATCAACAAACTGGAGCAAGTTCAGAGAAGAGCCACCAGAATGGTGACCGGTCTGCAAACCATGTCCTATGAGGAAAGGTTGCAGGATTTGGGAATGTTTAGCTTGCAAAAAAGAAGACTGAGAGGAGACTTAATAGCTGTCTACAAATATCTCAAGGGCTGTCACATTGTAGAAGGATCATCTTTATTCTCATTTGCGCAAGGAAAGACTAGAAGCAATGGGATGAAACTGAATGGGAGGAGACACAGATTAGATATTAGAAAAAACTTTTTGACAGTTAGGGTGATCAATGAGTGGAACAGGCTGCCACAAGAGGTGGTGAGTTCTCCTTCAATGGAAGTCTTCAAACAGAGGCTGGATAGACATCTGTCTGGGATGATTTAGAGAATCCTGCTTTGAGCAGGGGGTTGGACCAGATGACCCAGGAGGTCCCTTCCAACTCTACCATTCTATGATTCTATGATTCTATGAATAAACAAAAATCAGCAATTCATGAATTTCTTTTGGGGGAGGCGTTTATACCGTTCCGCGTGTGGTAAAATTGATAAAGCAGTTTTATTCTTCGGGTCAGTACGATTACGGCGATACCTCATTTATATCATTTTTTTATGTTTTGGCGCTTTTTTAGAATGAAAACTATTTTATATAAAAAATTATTATTTTTGCATCGCTTTATTCTGCGAGCTATAACTTTTTTATTTTTTCATTGATGATGCTGTATTATGGCTCTTTTTTTGCGGGACAAGATGTCGTTTTCAGCGGTACCATGATAATTTATATCGGTCTTTTTGATTGCGTGTTATTCCACTTTTTGTTCAGCGGTATGATGATAAAGCATTGATTTTTTGCTTTGTTTTTTTTTTTTTTTTAAAGGGGTTCACTAAAGGGGTTAACTAGTGGGACAGTTTTATAGGGGGGGTCGTTACGGACGCGGCGATACCAAATATGTGTACTTTTATTGTTTTGTTTTTTTATTTACAGGAAAAAATGAATTTATTGGGGAATATTTTTTTTTTTATGATTTTTTTTACCATTTTTTATTTTTATTTTTTTTTACTTTTTTACTTTGTCCCAGGGTGGGACATCACTGTATTTTAGCAGATCGCTGGTGTGACAGTGTGCACAGCACTCTGTCACACCAGCGATCGCTCTGGCATCGCTGCAGGCTTCCTCAGCGCCTGCTCTCAGCAGGCACTGAGGAAGCCGCCTCGCTGCAGGACCCCGGCGCCATCTTGGATCCAGGGACATGGAGGGAGGACGGACCCTCGGAACAGCGCGACACATCGCGCTGCTCTGAGGGTCTCAGGGGAGCGCGCAGGGAGCCCTCTCCCTGCGCGATCCTCCCCTGTGCCCCGGGCACACCGCGATCATGTTTGATCGCGGTGTGCCAGGGGTTAATTGCCGGGAGCGGTCCGTGACCGCTCCTGACACACAGTCACGGGTGTCAGCTGTGATAATCAGCTGACACCCGGCTGGCGATCAGCTGCGCTCCCCCCGGGAGCGCAGCTGATCGCCCATGATGTACTATTCTGTCCATGGGAATTAGATCCAGGGTCACATGGACGGAATAGTACGTCTGATGGAATAAAGGGTTAATCATCATTTAAATATCTCTTATGACTAGTGTTGAGCATTCCGATACCGCAAGTATCGGGTATCGGCCGATATTCGCTGTATCGGAATTCCGATATTTAGTTCCGATATTTTTCATATATCGTATACCGGAATCGGAAGTTCCCATAATTCTTTGAGAGGCAATGTGATTTTAGTCAGCCAATGAGGAATCCTAAGAAGTGTGGGCCCATCCTGTACTGCTGCGGTCATGTTAACTAATGGCATGGCTGTGATTGGATGCTGAAATGATGTCAGAATGCACTATAAAAGGCGCCGCCGCCATTTTAGCGTCACTGTGCTGTGAATTCAGTTAGGGACAGAACGCTGCTGTGCTGACTCTGAGGGACAGTTAGAGATTGCGATTTAGTGTACTGTGCTTTAGGCAGGCTATTTTACCACCGGCTGTGTAAAGCTTCCTTTTGCCTGCAGTGTTGTTTTAACAGCTCTGCAAGGTGTGTGTGAGTGCAGGTGACGCTGCAGTTTGCTCTGCATGCAACGCTGTCTGTAGGCATCTGCACGTGTCACTCACTGACTCTTTTTTTTTTCTTCAGTGTAATTCTTGCTGCTCCATGTAATTGAAATAATAGTGTGACGTGCTTCCATCCGTATACAATACCTTGGTTGCAAACACTATAGAAGTCCACGAAGGAGCCTTTCACAGCAAGTGAACAGTTGTGTTTCAGTGTTCACTGCAGTCTGTGATTTTTTTTTTTGAGTGCAGATCACGCTCCAGTTACTTCAACTAATGCTGCGTGTACTCTGCTGAGCGTCTGTCACTGGCTCATCCTTGTAATTTTTCAAAAATTGCTGCTGCTTTCTTCTATTTAAAATTTACAAAAATCTATTAGTGTGACGCTCTTCCATCAAAATACAATACATTGCTTGCAAACATAATAGAAGTCCACAAAAAGGCCTTTCACAGCAAGTGAACAGTTGTGTTTCAGTGTTCACTCTAGTCTGAGCTTTAATTTTTTTGTAGGAGTGTAGATCCCGCTCCACTTACTTCAACCACGGCAGCGTGTACTCTGCTGAGCGTCTGTCACTGGCTCATCCTTGTAATTTTTCATAAATTGCTGCTGCTTTCTTCTATTTAAAATTTACAAAAATCTATTAGTGTGACGCTCTTCCAGAGGACAGCGTTTGTTGGCCAGTTGGGAGTCTGCAGCACATGGTTGATTTCATGCTGCACTGCCTGAGAAACGACCGCCGCATCGGCCACATTCTCACCACGTCAGATTATTGGGTGTACACCCTCCTAGACCCTCGTTACGGGACAACTTACAAAGCCTCATCACACCGTTGAACCGGGACCGTAAAATGCTGGAGGACCAAGACACACTGTTGAAATCCATAATGTTCTCCATTCCAGCCGAGAGCGCTGCTGCTGCTACTGCTTTACAAAGCAGCTCTGTGCGTCGAGGCAGTGGAGACAGCTCTGCAACAAGAGGGAGCACAAGCAGCGCCTCTGCACAGGGCAAGACCAGTATGTTCCAAATGTGGCGAAGTTTTGTGACAGCGCCACCAAGGTCTACACCATAGTGATGGGAAATCTAGTTAATTTTGGTGATTAGTTCACCATGAACTAGTTCACTGAAAAGATTAGTTCAAAAGATTAGTTCATTTAGTTCAGTTTTTCTCCACCCTATCCTGTGAGGAGCTGATAGGAAATGCATCATGTGACCTCTGAACTAGATGAACTGCTGAACAAAATGTTCTATTGAGAATGACTCAGGACAGCCTAGTTCAATCTGATGCCTCTCACTGAGCCCAGCAGTGCCACATAATGATTGTGTATGAGGGGGCTGAGAAGCAGTTCAGCATCCACCATTTTAAGAACAGAACAGGGGTCAGTGTTAAAGATTTTAGCAAGACTGATCTTCTAGGCTAGAGGCATGAACTACACACAGAAACACTCTCTCTTATACACACATATGAGCTGTGTCTGTGTACTGTGTGTGCAATTTCATTTTTTATTAATAATATTATTATTACTGCTATATTTGTATTTGATGTGTGGTATGCCTTGGAGGTGCTGGCTTGCCCTGCTGCCAGTGTATTATCTGAGCGCGTCTTTAGTGCTGCAGGTGGTGTACTAACAGACCGTCGCATGCGACTATCCTCAGACAATGTAGACCGGCTTATTTTTCTGAAAATGAACAAGGCATGGATCTCACCTGAATTTGCCTGTCCGTTTTCAGATTAAATAACTGTTTGCCAACGTTTTCCAAGTCTCCTGTTATGTTCATCTTTCTACCACCTGAACTCTACTCCCTGGGCTACAACACTGCCAGTCACAGGGGAATGATCATTTACAAAACAAAATGTTATCCCCAACAAATAGTAGCTCAACGACTCCAGTGCCCACTTTATCGCCAGGCACTCTCTCTCTACAATGCTGTCTCTGTTTTTTGATGGAGTAAGTTTTCGACTCAGGAAACTAATGGGATGCTCCTCCCCGTTAAGCTCCAGTCCTGAGACAACACGGCACCCATACCTACCTCTGACGCATCAGTCTGGACAATGAATTCTCTTTGAACTCGGGTGTGCTCAAAACTGGTGACCCACACAGTGCCCCTTTTATTGCCCCTGTTGATGACCCCTTGCTGATTTATTAACCGGCTACACCAGATCCATGGGTATTCTCTCAAACTGGACCTCTAAAATTTTTAATGGCACCAAGGGACTCACTAAATGATGCTGCGGACTGTGTACCTGGCGCATGCGACAAGAGTTACAATACCGTTTAACTTCTTGATAGACCCCCTGCCAGTAAAACCGTTGTATAATTCTGTGTAGGGTTTTCTTTTGGCACAAATGTCACCCTAGTACATGCGCATGCACTAAGTCCATTACCAACCTCCGATATGACTGCGGTAGCAGCAATTGTTAAAAAATTTCAACATGTATTTTATAAACCTGATACAGCAAATCTTGGTTCAGCTCTAATTGTTGAAATACTGTAGCTGCCCCGGGGTGTTGGGGTTTCCCATTGACAACCAGTAAATTTTCACGGGCTAGACTCAACGTAGGGGCCGCGGAGTTGCGCCTTAACAAATTTGTCACCTGTCACATTTAAGTATTACAATTCAGGTCCCGGTGTCAAATCTTCCATCTCCCCAACTAACACTTCGATAGGAGAGGGGTTTTCCTACTCCACCGAAGGCAAAGGTAATACTGCCCACTGCACACATGTGTTATGCATAGTGAGACTGATAGTAGCCAACAAAGTAGCTAACAAAGGCCACTTGTGATCGCCCTATCAGCGTAGGACCAATGCTACTCAAAAGATCTGCCATGATCCTGGACAAAATCTTGATATAATGGTCAATGAGTGAGAATGTACGATAGGATCCAGGCAGATGTGAATGTTTGTTTGGTTTTAGTAGCAACTTCATGTGTGACATGTTTGAATGGCTGGGCAACCCTCCTGTCTCCAATATATGATTGAAGGTGCGTACCAATGTGGACGGGATATCCTCACTCAATAATTTAAATAATTTGGTTGTAAACCCGTCAGGTCCTGGAGCTTTCCCGTATTTAAAGTAACTTATCGCCGCTGTCACTTCCGTCACCTCAATTTGTTTTTTTAAAAGGAGAAGCTGATAGTTTGTGATGGATGGTAACCGTATTCCATCTACAAAGGTGTTACCCTCCGCACTATCCGTATGTTCCACCTTATATAAGTCTGAGTAGTATTCTTGTAGAATGGTGTTTATGGTTCGAGGGTCTGTGTCCATGATCCCATGTTTATTCGTTAACGCTGTAATATGCTGATGACGAATGTGATTTCCTTTCGCTAGTCGTGATAATAGTCTCCCTCATTTGCTACCATAACGATATACATCGGCTCTATAATTGTTATTACTGCTTGTCTCTCGTCGATATACCCATACGTGTAAGTCAGCCTTAGCCTGCTTACATCTATTTTTAACCTGTGTTGATGAACTTGTCTTGTTTGCCGTGTACCTATCGCGTAATATCCTGCTAGCCTGCGAGTAGTTTGTCGCGATCTTCTTTTTTAGCGTTGTCTGATAACCTATTAGTTTCCCGCGCATTACTCCCTTCCCTGCTGCCCATAAAAGTTCCGGCCTATCCCTACTATCTCCATTATCCCTTACATATTAAAAACACCATTGCTTCACGTGATGTCGAAACTTCTCATCCATTAACAAATAGGTCGGGAAGCGCCAAATTTGGTTTGGCCCCATCTGCACCATATCTGGCAGGGTCACAGATACGGGCGCGTGGTCATATTTAGCTACGTTGTGCACATCTGCCTCTTCCACTCCCTTAATAGCTCGTGTGCTAGCAATATATAATCTATTCTGGACCAAGAGTCATGTGGCGCCGAATAGAATTAATATTCACTGCCATCTGGGTTCAGGTGTGTCAAAATGTCTACAAAGTTACTCGTGTCTAGCAAGGGTTATTATAAACGTGTGTCATGTGATCGCACATTCATTCGCATCGACCTACAGTTCTTCACTGTTTAGATTCACCATATTTAAGTCACCACCGTGGGTGGTTTTAATGCTCTCCTATCGGCCTGATATGCTTGGATACCTGGGATAAATTCAGGAACGTCTCCAAACTCCCTACTCACATGTCAGCGCAGGAACCGTAAGAGGGAACGTGCTTGTTTTGTTGCGCATAGGTGGAGTTTTATACAGTAAATGATTACTGCTGTCTTATTTTTTGCGTCCCAAGGGCAGAATAAGTCTGCGTAACGTTACATTTTACAGACACTCATATAATAGACACACGCTACCCTAACCGTGACACAAGGAAGGTATTGTTGCCGGATAAAGCCGCCATTTTAGCGTCACTGTGCTGTTAATTCTGTTTGGGACAGAACGCTGCTCTGCTGACTCTGAGGGACATTTAGAGATTGCGATTTTGTGTACTGTGCTTTAGGCAGGCTACTTTACCAACCACTGTGTACATCTTCCTTTTGCCTTGCAGTGTTTTTTTCACAGGTCTGCAAGGTGTGTGTGTGAGTGCAGGTGACGCGCTGCAGTTTGCTCGGCATACAACGCTGTATGTAGGCATCTGCACATGTCACTCTCACACCTTTTTTTTTTTTTTCTTTAGTGTAATTCTTGCTGCTCAATTCAATTGAAATTATAGTGTGACGTGCTTCCATCCGTATCCAATACATTGGTTGAAAACACTGTAGAAGGACACAAAAAGCCCTTTCACAGCTAAGAGTTGTGTTCACTGTAGTCTGAGATTTTAATTTATTCAATTTTGATCACGCTCAAGTTACTTCTTCAAGCAATGCTGCTTGTACTCTGCTGAGCGTGTCTTACTGCCTCATCCTTGTCATTTTTCTCTAATTGGTGTACATGTACATCAAAGTAGTCTTCATTTTGATTGAAATCCAAGCAGGTACCCGGACACTGTATGGCTGCTTTTATACGGTGGACTGGCTTCAACATTCAATAACACTTAAGATGCAATCGGGCACCTTGTCAAGGCCCAATCCTCTTCTCCCTCTGATATAATAATAATAATAATAATAATAATCTTTATTTATATAGCGCCATCATATTCCGCAGCGCTTTACACTTTAACAGTTTCAAAACACAAGTCATAGGTAACAACGTTAACAATACAATAATTAAAGTAAAATAAGCCGACCCTGCTCGTGAGAGCTTACAATCTACAATGAGGTGGGGGAGGTACAAAGTACAGGTGTGTATATATAATGGTGCATTTCCAATGATGGTCCAGCCATCTTGAGGGAGTGAGGCATGGATGGAGATAGTGAATGGGCTCCACATACACACTTAAACATAGAACGACTTTGGTTATTGAATGTGATAGGCCACTCTGAACAAATGTGTTTTGAGGGAGCGCCTGAAACCAGGCAAATTGTGGATAGTCCTAATTTCTTGTGGTAGAGCATTCAAGAGGATTTGCGCAGCGCGGGAGAAGTCTTGTAGTCGGGAGTGGGAGGTACGGATTACTGCAGAGGTTAGTCGAAAGTCATTTGCAGAGCGCAGCAGTCGGTTAGGCCGATAGATAGAAATGAGGGAGGAGATGTAGGGGGGTGCTGCACTGTGGAGAGCTTTGTGGGTGAGAACCAGTACTTTGAATTGGATCCTATAATGAATGTGCAGCCAGTGTAAGGACTGGCGAAGAGCGGACGCGTCCGAGTACCGATTAGCCAGATGGATGACCCTGGCTGCTGCATTAAGGATGGACTGGAGAGGGGATAGTCGAGTAATGGGGAGGCCAAGTAATAGAGCATTGCAGTAGTCCAGGCGGGAGTGGATCAATGCTACAGTGAGGGTTTTTGTTGTTTCCATGGTGAGAAAAGGGCGGATTCTAGAGATGTTCTTTAGGTGTGTAGACGTTAAATATCTAACAAACAGGTCATGCTGGAGAGACTTGCACCTACTGCCACTCAGGGTCTTCAGCTCCTTTGTGAGAAACTAATGTTTGGCCAGCCAGTATATCAAATAAAGTTCATGAGAAATGGGAACTGTGGTTGGCTTCACTTTTGGTACTGGCTGGGTGCTAATACCAAACCATGGTGTGGCATTCAATGGATATTCCTGGCTGGTTGGAGACAACCTCATTCCCACAGAAAAGTACCTGAAAGCTAAGGAGATGGTGGCCTCTCTCAACATGAAGGAGTTTGCTTGTTGTCTAGGAGACCGACCACCCCTGCTGTGTACCTTGTCAACGTTGTGTTGAAGCTTGCAAGGATTAAGAAGAGGTTACAGTGGTAAGTCTGGTTTTTACTAAAGATCCTGCTGTGTATTATAGTTTTTATGTTTTAAAAAAAAATTATCTTAGGAATGTTAAATAAATTTGTTATTTTTTTGGTTAAATACAATGTATGTTATGAATGTTAAATCATTTTTTGGTTTTTTTTTATAAAATAAAATGTATGTTATGAATGTTAAATAACTTTTTTTTTTTTTTTCAGGTATTTGATCTACCATAGCTAGTTGCTGATCGTTGACTCTACACCCCTCTCCCCAGAATGTTACTCGGGTTATGGGGAGAAAATCACCGCTATTCCAGACTGATTTAATGTTAATGTGTCTGGCTCTTACACAGCACACAGCACTTGATGTTAGTTTATCTTTTTCCTAAATTATTTGTTACACTGCCCTTCTCACATTTTATTTTCACTTTTTTTTTAAGCACAAGTTTTTTTACACTTCCTTGTTCTGTAAGTAGGCTTAATGGTTAAGTGTTTTATACAAGTTTTTTTACACTTCCTTGTTCTGTAAGTAGGCTTAATGGTTAAATGTTTTTATACAAGTTTTTTTACACTTCCTTGTTCTGTAAGTAGGCTTAATGGTTAAATGTTTTATACTAGATGTAAATATGTAACATGTAAATTTTAGATTAAGATTTTGCAAATTATTAGGTCCACACCATCAGGCTCTTTCGTCCCCTCTCCCTTAGAGTAGCGGTAATATATCGGACCCCAGGCTCGCCCACACAATTCCTTGACCACTTCTCTGCCTGGCTGCCGCACTTTCATGTCCTCAGAAGTACCAACCCTTATCCTTGGAGACTTAAACATCCCCATTAACAGCCCTACTTCCACACTCAAAACACATTTGTTCAGAGCGGCCAATCACATTCACTAATCAAAGTCATTCTATGTGTAACTGTGTGTGTGTGTAGCCCATTCACTATCTCCATCCATCCCTCACTCCTGAAAATGGCTGGACCATCATTGTAAATACACCATTGTATATAAACAACTGTACTTTGGAGCTCCCCCTCCTCATTGTAGATTGTAAGGTCTCACGAGCAGGGGCGCCTTATATTGCTTTAATTATTGTATTGTTAACGTTGTCGCTTATGACTTGTGTTATGAAACTGTTAAACTGTACAGCGCTGCGGAATCTGTTGGCGCTATATAAATAAAGATTATTATAGTAGAGGCCCACTCAGTAGTGGTGAAGTGAACGGCGCAAATTGCGAGTTGATTGCGACTGATGCAGCTGATACTCCATTACTGCTGGCTGCTGCTCACACAACCGCTACAACATATGTAACGTGGAATTCCACCTGGTGGGTACGTTGTAGCGTCGGCGTCCCTGCCTTCTGCCAGGCAGGGACGCTGTTCCCCTGCAGCAGCGTCCTCTGCCAGGCAGGGACGTCGCCCCCCTTACCTTTCCTCAGCGTCCTCCTTCCGCCCTGCTGGGGCCGCGCGCTCCTTCCCTGCTGCTGGACTTAGGGCGCGCGCCCGCGCCCTCCCCCGCTCTTAAAGGAGCCGCGTGCATTTTTCAAATAAGTCCCCGGCCAATGCCGGAGGACTCCACCCTATATTAAGGGCTTCCTCCTTAATGGAGGTGCCCGAGCAATGTTGTTGTTGCACTGTTTCACTCTGCTTCAGCCCTCAGGTCCCGTTACCAGTTACCTGCCTGTTTCCTGCCCGTTTGCTGTATGCTACCTGTCCGCAAGTCTACCCGGAGGTTCGGACGTCACAAGTGGTGATCCACGGCTATTCCAGAGACTCTTGCCTGCTCACTTGGGAGCGATCATCTTCCATCTGACTGCAGCCCTACCCGGAGGTTCGGACGTCACAAGCGGTGATCCCCGGCTGTTCCAGAGACTCTCGCCTGCTCACTTGGGAGTGTCCATCCGCCATCTGCCTGCTAGCCTACCGGGAGGCTTCACCATCTCAGGTCGTATATACCTGTCCATCTAGAGACTGCCCCGGTTACTTGCTGTGACAACCTGCCTGTCAATCCAGAGACTGCCCCGGTCACTTGCCGTGACAACCTGCCTGTCTATCCAGAGACTACCCCGGTCACTTGCCGTGACAACCTGCCTGTCAATCCAGAGACTGCCCCGGTCACTTGCCGTGACAACCTGCCTGTCTATTCAGAGACTGCCCCGGTCACTTGCCGTGACAACCTACCTGTCAATCCAGAGACTGCCCCGGTCACTTGCCGTGACAACCTGCCTGTCAATCCAGAGACTGCCCCGGTCACTTGCCGTGATCCTTTCCCGTATAACCAGAGACTGCCCCGTCACTTGCCGTGACTTCCTGTCCGTCTCCCTGGGCGCCACCCGCTCTCTTACAAGTATAACCTTCTTGTATAAATAAAGCTCAGAGGTTCCACCTACCTGACCCGTTACAGTTTGCTCGAGCCATGGAACCCGGTGGCACCCAAACCCCTTCGCTATCTGACCTGTGTCATGAACTGTCTCGTCAGAGGTCTCAACAGGAGTCCATCCTGGGTCATCTGCGGTGTGTTAATTCCCGCCTGGACACTCTGAATACTTCCCCGACAACCACCGCGAGCACCATGACTCGCAATCCAGCAGTTCCGCTGCTTACCAACTCCGTGGTTTCTATTCCAGGACCTCGACTTTCAGCTCCTCCTCGGTTTGGAGGCGACCCTGCTCTGGCTCGGGGTTTCATCAACCAATGTACCCTGCATTTTGAACTCCTGGCACACCAGTTTAACTCTGACCGGGCCAAAATTGCCTTCATCATGTCACATCTCACCGGAGAGGCCCTGGCCTGGCTAAATCCTCTTTGGGAGAGAGAAGATCCTCTGGTGTCTAACCTGTCTGCTTTTCTCTTAGCCTTCCGGAAGGTATTCGATGAACCCGGATGGAAGACCTCCTCTGCATCATCTCTGCTGCGTCTTCGTCAGGAGAGTCTCACCGTGGGTCAATATGCCATAAGGTTTCGTACCCTTGCCTCAGAGCTGGCTTGGGATAATGACGCTCTGATAGCTGTCTTCTGGGAGGGCCTGTCCGGCCGCATTAAAGATGAACTTGCCGGTCGGGACATTCCAACCTCTCTCGATGACCTAATAACTCTGGCCAATCGAATTGATCTACGGTTCCAGGAGCGAGCCAAAGAGGTCACCCGTGAGAGAAGGTTTCCTCGCCTAGCTCCTTCATTTCAGAGACCTGTAACTCCTTCCGTATCTCCTCAAGTGCCCCCGGCAGAGCCCATGCAGGTCGACCAGACCAAGATGGTCAAAGCCCGTCAGGACTCATGCCGTGCTGAGGGGAGTTGCTTCTACTGTGGCAGTAAGGAGCACCGGATCCGTACCTGCCCAGAGAGGTCGGGAAACGCCTGTGTCTAGGTTCGCTCGGAGAGGTCCACCTAGACAAGAATAAATCCTCTTCATCTCTGCTGCTGTCTGTCTCAATTCTCCTCGGTGAGAACCGTTACTTCGAACTAGCCCAACTTGATTCTGGAGCAGCTGGGAATCTCGTTTCACAGGCTCTGGTAGAGAAATATCGCATTCCCACCAAACCTCTGCTTGAACCAGTATCTGTTGCTGCTGTAGATGGGGGTCTTCTACCACGTCCCATCCAGCTTATCACCGAGGCTATAACCCTGCAGGTGGGAATGTTACATTCTGAGAGTATCTCATTTCATGTTCTACCTGGACTCTCTCACGCTTTCTTACTAGGTCTGCCTTGGCTCCAAAAGCATGCACCCGTGCTCGACTGGCAGACTGGAGAGATTCTTCGCTGGGGACAGGACTGTCATCAAACGTGTCTGGTGCCTGTTCATCCTGTCCGTCCTTCTCCTACACCTGCTAATCTACCAGGACTCCCGATTCCATATTGGTCTTTCGCTGATGTCTTTAATAAAAAGGAAGCAGAGACATTACCCCCACACAGACCGTATGATTGCCCGATCGACCTGCTACCTGGTACTACGCCTCCCCGTGGGCGTATTTACCCATTGTCCGCTGCTGAGACCAGGTCGATGTCCGAATATATCGAGGAGATCTTGGCCAAAGGATTCATCCGGAAATCTACCTCCCCAGCGGGAGCAGGTTTCTTCTTCGTAAAAAAGAAAGACGGATCTCTCCGTCCCTGTATTGACTACAGAGGCTTAAATTTGATCACGGTGAAGAATAAGTACCCTCTTCCGCTCATTCCAGAATTGTTTGATCGACTTAGAGGGGCGAGAATCTACACCAAACTGGATCTTCGTGGGGCATACAACCTGGTTCGTATCCGTCGGGGAGATGAATGGAAGACGGCATTCAACACCCGGGACGGCCACTACGAGTATTTGGTGATGCCCTTTGGTCTCTGTAATGCTCCAGCAGTCTTTCAGGAGTTGGTCAATGATATCTTTCGGGACCTCCTCTACTTTTGCGTTGTGGTGTACCTAGACGATATCTTGGTCTTCTCTCCGGACCTCCAGTCTCACCGGAGGGATGTTCGTCAGGTTCTGCTCAGGCTCAGGCAGAATCACTTCTTCGCCAAATATGAGAAGTGCCTCTTTGAGCAGACCTCGCTTCCGTTTTTGGGCTACATCATTTCTCAGACAGGCCTACGAATGGATCCGGAGAAACTGTCTGCCATCGAGAAGTGGCCTCGACCGGAGGGGTTGAAGGCCATTCAGCGGTTCCTGGGATTTGCCAACTATTACCGTCTCTTCATACCGCACTTCTCTTCCCGGACTGCTCCAATCTCCGCGCTCACCCGCAAGGATGCTAACCCCAAACAGTGGACGCCCGAAGCAGAGGAGGCCTTTCTTTCCTTAAAACAGGCCTTCTCTTCCGCTCCAGTGCTGCATCGCCCAGACGGCAACAAGCAGTTCTTCCTGGAGGTGGACGCTTCCTCCTCTGGAGCCGGAGCGGTACTCACTCAAAAATCTTCATCCGGGAGGATGGTATCCTGCGGCTTCTTCTCCAAACTCTTCTCCTCCTCCGAGCGCAACTACTCCATAGGAGACCGAGAGTTATTGGCCATCAAGTTGGCATTGGAGGAGTGGCGTTACCTACTCGAGGGGGCTCTTCATCCGGTAATCATTTACACGGACCACAAGAATCTGGCTTACCTCCAGCATGCTCAGAGACTTAACCCTCGCCAAGCCCGGTGGTCCTTGTTTTTTGCCCGCTTCGATTTTCTCTTGCATTTTCGCCCGGCTGACAAAAACGTCAAGGCTGATGCCTTGTCCCGATCTTTCCTGGTGTCAGATCTCGAGGAAGAACCTAAACATATCATCGATCCCGCCAGAGTGATGCGGGTGGCTCCCGTGAGTCTAAATCGTCTCCCTCCTGGTAAGACGTTCGTATCAGTAACCGACCGGAAGAGAATCCTACACTGGGGTCATTCGTCTAAACTAGCTGGCCATGCTGGTCAGAAAAAGACCCTCCAACTCATAACCCGGCATTATTGGTGGCCTACCCTGCACAAGGACGTAATAGACTTTGTATCTGCCTGTGTCTCCTGTGCCCGCAACAAAGTTCCGAGACACCTGCCTGCCGGCCGTCTTCTTCCGCTTCCTGTACCCGCTGCCCCCTGGCAGCATATAGCCATGGACTTCATAACAGATCTGCCCGTTTCTGCCGGTTGTACGGTCATTTGGGTGGTCGCTGACCGCTTTTCCAAGATGGCTCACTTCATTCCTCTGCCAGGTCTTCCGTCTGCACCCGAGTTGGCTAAAGACTTTATCCGCCACATCTTCCGTCTCCATGGTCTGCCTCGTCACATTGTGTCGGATCGTGGGGTACAGTTCACCTCACGTTTCTGGAGAGCCACTTGTAAGTTGCTAGACGTCACATTTGGATTTCTCCTCCGCTTACCACCCGCAGTCCAATGGACAAGTTGAGCGAATCAATCAGAATCTGACCAGTTATCTCCGGCACTTCGTTAATGCCCACCATTCTGACTGGGTGGAGCTCCTGCCTTGGGCCGAATTCTCTTACAATAATCACGAGAGCGAATCCTCCTCCAAGTCTCCGTTTTTTGTAGTCTTCGGTCAGCACCCTTGGATCCCTGTTCCTGTCACCATCTCTGTGGACAATCCAGCTGCGGAATCTCTGGTTAGAGAATTTTCCTCCATATGGGAGAGTACCCGATCCGCACTCATTCAGTCATCCGAGCGTATGAAGAGACATGCTGACAAAAGACGTCTGGATCCTCCTCAATTCCGTCCTGGGGATAAGGTCTGGCTTTCGTCCAAGTATGTCCGGCTCAAGATTCCTTCCTACAAGTTAGGCCCTCGGTTCATCGGTCCCTTTGAGATCATCAGTCAGATCAACCCGGTGTCCTATAAATTGAAACTCCCGGCCAATTTGCGCATTCCTAACTCTTTCCATGTATCTCTCCTCAAACCGGTGGTACTTAACTCTTTTTTCAAGTCTACAGGTACACCTCCTGCTCCAGTGTCTGCTGACGATGAATTTGAGGTAGAGAACATTCTGGCCACCAAAAGGGTAGGAAGAAAGACTTATTTTTTGGTGGATTGGAAGGGGTTTGGTCCTGAGGAGAGAACGTGGGAGCCTCGGAGAACATCCATGCCCCTCTCATCCTAGCTAAATTTCTTTCTGGCCTAAAGAGGGGGGGGCCTAGAGGTGGGGGTACTGTAGCGTCGGCGTCCCTGCCTTCTGCCAGGCAGGGACGCTGTTCCCCTGCAGCAGCGTCCTCTGCCAGGCAGGGACGTCGCCCCCCTTACCCTTCCTCAGCGTCCTCCTTCCGCCCTGCTGGGGCCGCGCGCTCCTTCCCTGCTGCTGGACTTAGGGCGCGCGCCCGCGCCCTCCCCCGCTCTTAAAGGAGCCGCGCGCATTTTTCAAATAAGTCCCCGGCCAATGCCGGAGGACTCCACCCTATATTAAGGGCTTCCTCCTTAATGGAGGTGCCCGAGCAATGTTGTTGTTGCACTGTTTCACTCTGCTTCAGCCCTCAGGTCCCGTTATCAGTTACCTGCCTGTTTCCTGCCCGTTTGCTGTATGCTACCTGTCCGCAAGTCTACCCGGAGGTTCGGACGTCACAAGTGGTGATCCACGGCTATTCCAGAGACTCTTGCCTGCTCACTTGGGAGCGATCATCTGCCATCTGACTGCAGCCCTACCCGGAGGTTCGGACGTCACAAGCGGTGATCCCCGGCTGTTCCAGAGACTCTCGCCTGCTCACTTGGGAGTGTCCATCCGCCATCTGCCTGCTAGCCTACCGGGAGGCTTCACCATCTCAGGTCGTATATACCTGTCCATCTAGAGACTGCCCCGGTTACTTGCTGTGACAACCTGCCTGTCAATCCAGAGACTGCCCCGGTCACTTGCCGTGACAACCTGCCTGTCTATCCAGAGACTACCCCGGTCACTTGCCGTGACAACCTGCCTGTCAATCCAGAGACTGCCCCGGTCACTTGCCGTGACAACCTGCCTGTCTATTCAGAGACTGCCCCGGTCACTTGCCGTGACAACCTACCTGTCAATCCAGAGACTGCCCCGGTCACTTGCCGTGACAACCTGCCTGTCAATCCAGAGACTGCCCCGGTCACTTGCCGTGATCCTTTCCCGTATAACCAGAGACTGCCCCGTCACTTGCCGTGACTTCCTGTCCGTCTCCCTGGGCGCCACCCGCTCTCTTACAAGTATAACCTTCTTGTATAAATAAAGCTCAGAGGTTCCACCTACCTGACCCGTTACATACGTCACATATGATGCGATGTTCAGGAAGGCAAAATCTGCGTTGCAGAGCTGCAATGCGAGATCTGGCCATGGTGGAACGTCGCAAGTTAGCGCACTGTAGGCGGACCTTGTGCAGCAGTGAATCAAGATCCGGATAGTCCCTCAAAAAACTGTGGACGACAAAGTTTAGCACATGTGCCAGACATGGTATGTGAGTAACGTTGCCTAGGCCCAGACCTGCCACCAGATTTCGGCCATTGTCACACACTACCAAGCCTGGCTGGAGATTCGCTGGCAAAATACACATGTCGCTCTCTTGCTTTATGGCATTCCAGAGCTCCAGCGCTGTGTGGCTTTGATTCCCCATGGAAATTAATTTCAGGACGGCCTGTTGACGTTTGGCCACGTCTGTCCTCATATCGGTCAACAGGCTCGCTGTCTGGGTGTTATGTTTGACACCAATCTCTCCTTCACCTCCCATATACAATCTGTTGCCTGCTATTGCCGCCTACACCTAAAGAACATCTCTCCCCAATCCAAGACTTCTCCCGCGCTGCGCCAATACTGTGGAATGCTGTACCCCAAGAAATTAGAACTATCCACAATTTGCATGTTATTGGGCGCTCACTCAAAACACATTTCTTCAAGGTCTTCCCTCTCCTAGTGTATCCTCACCCATCCCTGTAGACTCTGAGCCCTTGCGGGCAGGGTCCTCTCTCCTTCTGTACTTGTGTGTGCCTTGTATTGCTCATGTTTACTGTACTTGTCTATACTTGCCCCTCTTCACATGTAAAGCGCCATGGAATAAATGGCGCTATAAAAATCAATAATAATAATAGCGGCCTATCACCTTCACTAATCAAAGTCATTCTATGTGTAAGTGTGTGTTTGTAGCCCATTCACTATCTCCATCCATCCCTCACTCCCTCAAAATGGCTGGGACATCATTCTAAATATACCATTGTATATAAACACCTGTACTTTGTATCTCCCCCACATATTTGTAAATTGTAAGCTCTCACGAGCGTGTGCGGATTATATTGCTTTCATTATTGTATTGGTAACGTTGTTACTTATGACTTGTGTTCGGAAACTGTTAAACTGTAAAGCGCTGCGTAATCTGTTGGCGCTATATAACTAAAGATTCTTATTAAGCGTTCACGGGTCCATGTGGAGGTAGACCGTGACCGCTCCTGCAACGATGTTTCTGAGGAACTGGAGAAGGAGGAATCAATGTGTACAGACTTGATTCCCGCAATCCTTGTAGTTGCCTGAACACGTACAGCGCCACTCGCAAGATCTGTACCCGGCTCCACAACATTGACCCAATGGGCAGTAAGGGAAAGGTATCGTCCCTGGCCATGGGTACTGGTCCACGCAGTGGTGGTCAGGTGGACATTGCTACTGACGGAGTTTAGTAGCGCATGTTTAATTTTAACCTCAACAACATGGTTTTGCAGACCAGGGACGGCTTGCCTGCTGAAATAAAATCAGCTTGGCACATTGTATTGTGGGACTGCTAATGCCATTAAGTTCCGTAAACTGTCAGTCTCCACCAGCCTGAATGACAGCATTTCAAGGGACAGGAGTTTTGCAATGCCAGCATTCAGAGCCTGTGCTCGTGGATGGTTTGCCGAGATTGGGCCTACACCCGATACGCCACAACCTGACACCCACAGATAAACAAGCCATAAAATCTCTGAAAGATAACCCCAACATTATTATTAAACCAGCAGATAAGGGGGTGCTATCGTTATTATGAATAAGACCCAATCTATTGCCGAAATTCATAGACAACTGTCAGTTAACCTAACCTACAGACAACTAAATTGTGACCCTACATTTTACATCTGTCAAAAAATTGATCGTATCCTGACAAAACATCTTTAATTGATCACCATAGACTGTAAGACTATGACATTCCTTAATATTCAATACCCCATCACCCCTGTTTTCTACACACTCACAAAAATCAACAAAAAACTACATTATCCACCCGCATACCCTAGAGGGATAATTCTCCGTGTTCTACAGTATCACCCAAATGTTTAACATGTTGCCTAATTCCTATGTATATATATTCTTCACCCTATGTATATATTGTATATATTATACATTGTCATTGACTGTAAATTTTTCTATCTCTTCCAGCGACTATTTGATAAAGGCCACTGCGTTGCCCAAAACGTCAGTCAGTCGTCTCATAGCTATTTTCTTTTTTCACATCAAGTGTGCAATAAAATTTTCAAATTTAACCATGACATATGCAGTTAAACTTGTGCTGTGATTCTCTATAGACTGTACATCTTCAGTGTGTCTTTGTAACTCAACTACGTGTTTTCTCCGCACATGTTTACACATATTTGTGATATTGAGGTTACTGACACTTTACCTCTTTTTACTTTTTGATTACACAGCTTGCATTTGACATAGCAAATATCATCTGCAAGTGTGTTAAAAAAGGACCACGCAGTGCAAGTCCTGGGAGCGTCCGTTTAGACTTTTGGAAGAGAAATCCGAACAGGTGCCAAAATGGAGGCTACAGGCAACAGAGTATGCAGCCTAACTCTCCCTCCTGTTTGTACCGTTGGGGCAATCGCTTCCTCAGAGCTGCTACCACCACCTTCCTGTTCCTCACGCCATGTTGGGTCTTGGACCTCATCATCTCCACTAACCTCTTACAACACCTGCTGCTGTTGGGTGGTCTGGCCACCACCATGCTCAACAGAAACTGGCACCTGAGTCTCATCATCATCAGATGCGTTCTGCGGTGTGCTGACCATCTGCACTGTCTCACCCGCCTCTTCAGATTCAGAGAGACACAGCTGTTGCGCATCACTGCATACTCCCTCTTCTTCACATTCCAGAATGCTGCTTGGCTGGGCCCCTGTTTGCAAACCAACAGATTCTGAGAACAGAAGCAGAGACTCAGCTGGCTCCTGTACAGAACTCTCTGACTGACTGGGCAATTTGGCAGGCGGTGAAGAGACAGATGGTTGCTCAACAGTGCTGTGGTCCTGAGAGGAGGTGGAAGCAATTGAAGTCGATGCATTGGACCCTGGGCTCCAACACCGCCAGTTGTTGCCTGTAAGTGCTGTTAGCACAGTCAACACTTGCTCCTGTGTTACTGGTGTTGAGTAATGGCAGCTGTTCCCCTGCTGTGTGTACGACAAAAAGTCATGCTGCCTCCACCCTGTCCTCCTCTCATCCCTGGGCTCCAACACCACCAGTTGTTGCTCGGAAGTAATTGGCACGGGTACTGACTCATGCCCACCCTGGTTACAGCACGACAGCTGTTTCCTGGCAGTGTCAACGTAAATTAGCCTCCAATAAGTTGTCCTGTCATGTTGCATTCCGGTTATCCGACTCTATGGTGCCTGCAGTTTAGGTGATTCCTATGTGTGCTGTGGGATATGTAAATAAAGGCTCTTTCCGTTGTGAAAATAGGACAAGCACCCACTGTAGGACTGTGTGATTCGGTAACTGCAGACGGCTTGCGGCCTGTCAACTTACATTTTCATGGGTGCCTTATGGTACCCGTCCGCGTTCCAGTACCGTCAGCTGGTTCTCCACAGTGCCTTTGGCCTAGGTGCCTCCATCTCAGTATCCGAGTTCCAGCAACGTCTGCTGGTCCTTGGTAGTGCTTTGGAGCACAGGTACCTCCTGCTTAGTAACCGTGTCCCAGTAACGTCAGCTGGTTCTCGGTTGTGCCATTGGCTCTTTTCCTTCTGCTGCCCCTCCGGGTTCCAGCACAGTCAGCTGGTCCTCGTTACTTGCATTGGCTCTTGTACCTTCTGCTACCCGTCCGGGTTCCAGTACCGTCAGCTGGTTCTCCGCAGTGCCTTTGGCCTAGGTGCCTCCATCTCGGTATCCGAGTTCCAGCAACGTCTGCTGGTCCTTGGTAGTGCTTTGGAGCACAGGTACCTCCTGCTTAGTAACCGTGTCCCAGTAACGTCAGCTGGTCCTCGGTTGTGCCATTGGCTCTTTTCCTTCTGCTGCCCCTCCGGGTTCCAGCACAGTCAGCTGGTCCTCGTTACTTGCATTGGCTCTTGTACCTTCTGCTACCCGTCCGGGTTCCAGTACCGTCAGCTGGTTCTCCGCAGTGCCTTTGGCCTAGGTGCCTCCATCTCGGTATCCGAGTTCCAGCAACGTCTGCTGGTCCTTGGTAGTGCTTTGGAGCACAGGTACCTCCTGCTTAGTAACCGTGTCCCAGTAACGTCAGCTGGTCCTCGGTTGTGCCATGGCTCTTTTCCTTCTGCTGCCCCTCCGGGTTCCAGCACAGTCAGCTGGTCCTCGTTACTTGCATTGGCTCTTGTACCTTATGCTACCCGTCCGGGTTCCAGTAACGTCAACTGGTTCTCGGAAGTTAGACGACCCTAAAGACCACCCCGAAGAAGATGACGACCCCAAGGACGACGAGCATCAAGCCAACCAGCCTGAACACCATCACAAAGAAGAAATATAAGATTACCCAGAAGAAGATCACCAACAGGAAAAAGAAGGTTACGACAAACTACAAGATACAGAACAAGAGACAGAAGAACAATAAGCAGAAGATCAAAAAGCAGAAGAACATGAAGTATAAGACCAAAATGAAGAGCAAAATATATGCTCTAAATTCTAAGCAGAAGAAGACTAAGCAGTGTATGGGGTGAGTCCGTTCCTCCTCGTGGTGCCCCTGGAAACTGCCTGCTGCTGCAGGCTAAACTGAACATGGACAAATACTGTTGTAATTTAAATCTTTTGTGACAGCAAGAACGGAAGGATGAAAAATTCATATTTTGACAGATTACAAGTACAGGAATCTCTGTCACAAATAAGAATATGATGAAGAAGATGAAGAGGAAGAAGATGAAAATGTAGAATATGAAGAAGAATAATAGTTTAATAAGAACAATATGAGTAATGTTAACAAAAAGATGAATAACAAGAAGTTTACGAAGAAGATAAAGAAGGTGAAGATGAAGAATAATTTTATGACAAAGATGATGCTGCTGAAGATTATGAAGGAGAAAGTGTGTCAAAAGTTAAAAAGGTGAAGAGCATGGAAGTTGTGAAACATACATATTTGCCAAAATAGAAAAAAGGTTAACAACATAGTCAATTTCTTCGTCAATCCAAACGTAATTCCAAAAAAAAATTTTAATGCTATTCCATTGGATTGGGTTAAACATGTATGCCTTTAATGTCTCCTCAACCTCCCCCAATACATTCTACATTACTCTTTGTTGTTTTCCTTCATGTACAATTAACCAACAAGGCAAGAATGGGTTTTTTTTTAATTCCGATATTTTGTTCCCATAGACTTACATTGGATTTCCGGTATCGGTATCGGGTATCGACGATATTTTTGGTGTATCGGCGATACCATTCCTATTCCGATACTTTTGGATATCGGAAAGTATCGCTCAACTCTACTTATGACATATTGCCATCTGCATGAAGTATGATTTACTGTCTATTGTTCCCAACTTCAATGGTCATTTTAGCAGGCATTTATAAGAAGTAATAGAGGTGATTAGTATTATCTTCAAGCCTGGGGCAGAGCGCATGCGCTGGATATGAGGCTGTCGTGTGATACATATGCGGTCTTCAGTGAATCGGGGATGTTTACGTCCTCTTTTGAGGACCTGGCATCTCCAATATCACGTGACCGCAGAATGGCTCCCACAATTGGCTGACAAGCGTCATGTGATCCTGCGCATGCGCCGTTGTATGCCCCACTCAGAATATTGCCTACAGGACCTGCGATTTGCTGTGAGAGCATCATGCTGATGCGGTCATTGAGCACAGCTGGCGGCTCCTTTTATGACCAATGGAGTAAGTTGTGCGTTCCTATTTAAACCGGATAGCCCCCTGCCCTGACACGCCTCCCGAAGAAGCTGAGCGAAACGCGCGTCGGGGCAGAGGGACATCCGAGGTCACACCACCAGCTTTTTAGCGGTATGTAGTCATGATTGCACAAGTGATTTGTATTGTGGATCTATGCCTTCGATTATTAGTTAAGGGAGATATTAGGCAGTGCAGTTAATGTGGATTAATGCCTGGATGGGCAGCCTTGATTTATTATATACTGCAGCTGCTAAACTCTTTCTTGAGACTTAAGCAGGATCATACAATATTGTGCCCTAAATGTCATTGCATTTATAGCTGGATGTGGTAGTTTCCTATGGAAAATTGGTCCCTCTATTATGTATCTTTGCACCTATTTGTTGACTTTTTAATGATTGGAATAAAAGTTAAATTTTATTTTTTAATATACCATTGTGTGGTACCATCTTTTTTACTGAATGGTTTCCATAAAAGTGTGAAATAATTGATTAGTGGTATATGACCCTAGTAAAGGGGAAGAAATTTACACCTATTTTGGTGGGGCAAATTCTAGTGATTAGAATGTTGAAGACGCCTATTCATCGTCTGCATTACCCCTTCTGGGAAATCAGACCACAACCTCATACTATTGTCTCCATCATACCAACCTGTTGTCAGTGAACAACCAGTGACAATAAAATTAATTAGGAAGTGGACTCCAGCGGCAGAAGAGGCTCTACGAGACTGCTTTGACCTCACAGACTGGGAGGTGATATGCGACAGGGGAGAGCATGATGATGTAAATGATATTGTCGGGCGAGTAACGGATTATATAAATTTTTGTACTGACACTGTTGTACCAGCTAAAAAGATTCGATGTTATGCAAATAACAAGCCTTGGATTACAAAAGAATTGAAACACTTACTAAACAAGAAAAAACTGGCATTTAAAATGAAGGATACTAAGAAACTGAAATTGATACAAAGGGACTTAAAGGGGAAAATTAAGAATGCCCGTTAGGCATTCCAAATTAAATTAGAAAATAAATTGTCACAGAACAATTCCATGGAGGTGTGGTCGGGCATGAAACAGCTAACTGGGTTTAAGGCAAAGTCGGAGCATGGGGAGTGGATCTGCCCTGGCTAATGAAATGAATGAGTTTTTCAACAGATTCACCAACACAAGTACAGCGTCATCAGGAATGGGGGATGGATCCGGGAAAAGATCTGCAGCATTGACATTGGGGGATAAGCTGCCTGCTTTCACTGTCTCCCAAAGCGACGTGAGAAGACAGTTTAGCAGACTTGTTATTGGCAAAGCAGCTGGGCCTGATGGCCTCAGCCCACGTGTCCTCAGAGCATGTGCAAACCAACTGTGTACTGTCTTCCAGCACCTGTTTAACTGGAGCCTTCGATCACAGGGGGTACCAGAACTGTGAAGACCACCTGCTTGGTGCCGGTTCCTAAGACCACTTTTCCAACTTCCCTACACGACTATCGTCCAGTGGCCTTAACATCACATGCTATGAAGTCCTTGGAGAAAATAATACTCGCCTACTTGTGCCCGAGGGTGAGGGCCTACACTGACCCCCTGCAGTTTGCGTACCAGCAGAAATTGGGGGTGGATGATGCTGTAGCGTCTCTTCTACATACAATGCATTCGTTCTTGAACAATGATTGCACTGCAGTGCGTGCCATGTTTTTTGAATTCTCAAGTGCTTTCAATACCTTACAGCCACCCTTACTACGTAATAAGTTGACTGCTATGGTGGTAGATGAGGGGATGGTGAACTGGATAAGTGACTGCCTGACAAACAGGCCGCAGTTTGTAAGGATGGGGAGGTGGTATCTGGACGTGTACGGAGCAGTGTTGGAGCCCCTCAGGGTACAGTGCTGTCACCCTTCCTCTTCACATTGTATACAGCTGACTTTCAGTATAAATCTGATTTTTGTCACCTCCAAAAATTCTCAGATGACTCCGTGATTGTAGGGGCATTGTGGGGGGCCGGGGGGAGGAGGAATATAGAAGGATGGTTTCTGACTTTGTCGATTGGTGTCAGACTAACTGTCTAGAACTAAATGTAAAGAAAACCAAGGAGATGGTGGTGAGTTATAGAAGGAAAAAGGAGGATTACTTACCAATCAATATTGCTGGCCAGGAGGTTGAGATTGTTGAGAGCTACAAATATTTGGGGGTTCACCTTGACAGTAAACTTGATTGGAGGTGTCATACAGAAAAGGTTTACAAGAAGGGAATGGGCAGACTGTACTTTCTGCGGAAGCTCAGGTCGTTCAATGTGTGCAGTAAAATGCTGGAGATGTTCTACCAGTCCTTTGTAGCAAGCAAAATCTTTTTTGCTATCATTTGCTGGGGCAGTAGTGTGCGAGTAGCTGACGCTTATAAGCTCAACAAACTTATCAAGAAGGCAAGTGCAGCTGTTGGCCTCCATCTTGACTCTTTAGAGGAGGTATTGGAGGATAGAATTCAGAAGAAGTGTAGGGCTATAATGAACAATAATACACACCCACTATACGAGCTGTTCTTGAAGCAGAAGAGCACATTCAGCAGCCGTCTAATCCTACTAAGGTGCAAGAAGGAGAAATTCAGGAAATCGTTTGTACCTACTGCTATGGGGATGTATAATAATTTCCTAAGGGTGGTAGAAAATAATGACTGATGGCTGGTGTACTAATGTCAATTAACATTGACTTATATACACCTGAACTACCCACTTTTATTTATTTTGTAATGTTGGTATACCTGTGCAAGATTTGTGTCCTAATATTTTATGTACTGCTGTTTGTATTGCTGCTGTAATACTGTAATTTCCCCCCGGGATCAATAAAGTGTATCGTATCGTATCGTATTACTTTCCTAACCACTAGAGTTGAGCGAAACAAGTCGGTCAGATTAAAAAAAGACTGACTTTCGCCAAAGTCGGGTTTCGCCTAGCGATACCCAACCATAGCGTGAGGTCGGCCATGCGTTCGGTGATCCGAGCGCCAAAGTCGATTTTCTCATAATGCTTGAAGGTCCTTTTTTCAGCCAATGAGCAAGGACGCAGACTGTGGGCAACGCGATGACATGGGCAGCAGCCAGGACAATCTTAGAGAATTGCATTGCAGTGATTGGCTTGCTTTGTATGGCATCACAGTGCCCATAAAAGCCCTTACAGTCGACCGCCATTTTACTTCTGCCGATCTTAGTGTAGGGAGAGGTTGCTGGTGCTGGTTCTCAGTAGGGAGAGCATTAGGCAGGGAAACCACAATAATTCTGTGCTGATAGCGATTAGCTGTACAGTTAGTGTGCAGTGACAAGGGAGGCAGGAATTTGTTGTGTGCAGCAGCGCTGGTCCTTAAGCTGCCTGCCAGTCACAGGGGAGGAATTGCATGTGGAGCAGCAGAGCTGTGTGTTACTCCTCAAATATATACGGAGATTTAAAATTACCCCAACACTGTATTGTTAAGGGTCTGCGGAACGCACCAAATATATGATGTGGAGAGGTGCGTTCGCAGCCCGGGGTTCACCGTGCAAGCGGAGTCTGCTGCTAGTAAAATGGCACAAGAAGCGAACTCTGTTATCCCGCAGAGTCGCCAAAATAAACGCCGTAACGCGCTGTGGCAATAGGTGCGAACTCTGTTAATCCACAGAGCCGCTAGAAGGAATGCTGCAGCGCTATATGGCGAACTCACTGATGTGTGCGAACTCACTTAACACAACTGAGTCGCAAAATAAACACGCTAGGGCGCTGTTTAGCGTTGAAAGCGAACTCTGTTACGTCACAGAGCCGCTGAGACAAACTTCTGTGTCCTGTCAGGCACCCAGGTACACAGTGAACAGCTAAGCGAACATAGAACGTGATCATGCGCTAATGTCCTCGCGGGAGTCACCCGCAATCTATGGCGTCTGAACGCCAGGCCCTGAATACGGCAATCAAACTCCTCACCGGTTATGCCGGCAATCTAGGGCATCTAGGACACCGACCCTGACCAGCTAGCATACCAAACTCCTCACCGATTAAGTCGGTATTCTAGGGGCTTATTTCAGCCGGGGCCCTAACCACACACACGCATGACCACACTGGCGCAAAGCATATAATGGTTGATATTAGCGCATGGCAGCCCAGCCATGCTACCCTTTTATAGCAACAGCTACAGGACCTGCCAGAAACAAGGACCAATGAAACTTGTTCCAGAACACCAGTAGTCACAGGACCTTCCTGGTGAACCAATAGGAGCCGCCGCAGTACCTGAGCATGTGACCCCTAATCTCCAATGAGAGATCTCACTCTGGGCATGCTCAGAAGGGGAAAACAAGGACTTTGTCCTAAAGACGTCTGCTTGCCGTTAACCAGTACTGGCCACAATAGCAGAGCCTGGAGGAACAGCAGTAATCCTCTGCACACTGTTAGACTGGGCGAGATGCTGGGACCGACGTCTAAGCTGAGCAGGCTCAACTGCGGACGGTGATGAATGGGAGACCGCAGCGGAACTGGTTCGAGACTCCCCTTGTGCAGCAGTGGGAACTCGAACCCTAACATTACCCCCCCTCCTTGGGCCCCCCCTTCTCTGGGCCTCGCTGCGTTCAAAGGCAGCGATGAGCTGCGGAGCGTGAACATGCTCGGCAGGCTCCCAAGACCTATCCTCAGGCCCATAGCCCCTCCAGTCCACCAAATAAAACTTTTTGCCCCGTACCACCTTACACCCTACGATGGCGTTCACCTCACGGTCATCCGTAGATGAACCCGATGTCCCGGCAGATGACTCAGAAAACCGGGACATGAGCACGGGTTTCAGGAGGGATACGTGAAAGGTGTCGGAGATACCCAGGCGTGGTGGAAGAGCCAAACGGTATACCACAGGGTTAACCTGCTCGAGGACCTTGAAAGGACCCAGGTAGCGGGGTGCCAACTTAGTGGAACCAACTCGCAGCCTAATGTTACTGTCACGCGGTCTTATGATATGTGTACGATGTCAGTAAACTATTCTTAAAAGAACAACACTCTATACAACATATAGATTAGCAACATCAGCATGTAAATATAGAATAGATTTACCTGACACGATATCCGTTGAACTCAGGGTTAATCTTGAGGACTTGATACACTGTCACAGGAAAGAGGAGGACCGGGGGTCTAACCTGACCCTAAACTGGGGTCCTAACTAATCCCTCACCTTGGAGGTACTGATAATGGTTCAGAGGTCCAAGTCTCCAGCCTAACCCTGTCTCCTATCAGTCCCTGAACCCTGTAATCAGTCCTAAGAAGGATTCTGATTACCACCAAAGGGATATGGGCTGATCTCTGCTAAATACACAGATTAGACATATAAGACAGACTGGAGAAAACACAGACTTGCATACACACTCAAACACAGAAGGAACATAAATGATCTGGGATATTAAACTCTAAGCAAGGTGAGCTTAAAACAACTAAGGAGCTCTTTAACTTAAGTCTATACAGATACAATCCTATCTGTGGTCTGCATGAAGAATTTCACTGGCAACTCCCAACACAGACAACCAGAGATTTAAAGGAAACCAATCAACAAATAATTAATTGCAGCCGGGAGAAAACTGCACCCAGTCCCAGAACTGAGCACAGACAGAATTAACTCCCTAACTGCCAAACACAAAGAAACAGCAACTCAGCTGTGAGAAGTCAGAATCTGCAACCGCGACGATCTTCGTGGCGATGCACACATGACAGTACCCCCCCTTCTACGAGGGGCCTCCGGACCCTCAGGGCCAGGTTTGCCCGGGTGAGTTCTGTGGAAGGTCCGCACCAAACGATCTGCGTTAATGTCAGACGCAGGAACCCACGTCCTCTCCTCTGGACCATACCCCTTCCAATGCACCAAGTACTGAAGGGACCGGCGATTCAGACGTGAGTCAATGATCTTTGACACTTGAAACTCCAAGTTACCATTGACCACCACTGGAGGAGGAGGTAGAGGTGATGGTATGACTGGTGCCACGTACCTCTTAAGTAATGACTTGTGGAACACATGAATTTTAAACGTAGGAGGGAGGTCCAGACGAAATGCCACAGAATTAATTATGGAACTGATCCTGTACGGCCCGATGAATCTGGGGCCCAGCTTCCAGGAGGGAACTTTAAGTTTTATATTCCTGGTAGACAACCATACCAGATCGTTCACATTAAGATCTGGACCAGAAACTCTCCTCCTATCAGCCATACGTTTATAACAGTTCCCCATAGCACTCAGATTATTCAATACACCTCTCCACACTGAAGCAAGTGACGACGAGAAACGCTCCTCCTCAGGAACCCCAGAAGGCCCCCCCCATTGAATGTACAAAACTGGGGATGAAAACCATATGCCCCAAAAAACGGGGACTTACCAGTGGACTCGCTCCGCCTGTTGTTAAGAGCGAACTCTGCCAGAGGCAAGAAAGAAGACCAGTCCTCCTGGTTCTCTGAGACAAAACACCGAAGATAAGTCTCTAGGCTTTGATTCAGACGCTCTGTCTGACCATTGGTCTGCGGATGAAAAGCCGAGGAAAATGACAATTGCATCCCCCGACGTAAGCAAAATGCCCTCCAAAACTTGGACACAAACTGAGACCCCCTATCTGACACCACATCAGAAGGCAACCCATGAAGTCTCACAATCTCCCCAATGAACACCTGCGCCAGAGTTTTAGCATTAGGGAGGGCAGGAAGAGCAATGAAATGTGCCATCTTACTGAACCTGTCAACAACCACCAGTATCACAGTCTTCCCTGACGACTGAGGAAGGTCCGTGATGAAGTCCATAGACAAATGAGTCCATGGACGCTCCGGAAGTTTCAAGGGTAAGAGGGTCCCAGACGGACGGGTATGAGGGGTCTTAGAGCGAGCACAAACCCCACAGGACGCGACAAAAGTTAAAACATCTTTATTAACGTTAGGCCACCAAAATCGGCGAGAAAGGAGATCTAAAGTAGCCTTACTCCCTGGATGTCCTGCTAAAGCAGAATTATGATGTGCCTCAATAACCTTTTGTCTCAACTGATTTGGGACAAACAGTCTCCCTGGAGGTCCTGCAGGGGCGTCCCCCTGAGCCTCTAACACCTCCTCCTCAAGCTCAGAACATACAGCCGACACTACCACCCCCTCCTGAAGGATAGGAATCGGGTCATCCATTTTCCCGGCCCCTGGGAAACTGCGAGACAAGGCATCCGCCTTAACATTCTTAGATCCAGGGCGATAAGTGACAACAAAATTAAACCTGGTAAAAAACAACGACCATCGAGCTTGTCTGGAATTCAGACGCTTAGCAGATTCCAAATACAGCAGGTTCTTGTGATCAGTAATGACGGTGACCGGGTGGACTGCCCCCTCCAAAAAGTGACGCCATTCTTCAAAAGCCAACTTAATGGCCAAAAGTTCCCTATTGCCGATATCATAATTCCTTTCGGCGGACGACAATTTTTTAGAAAAGAAAGCGCACGGATGCCATTTACCAGGGGACGGACCCTGGGACAATATTGCACCCACCCCTACGTCAGACGCGTCCACCTCCACAACGAACGGCTGTGATGCATCTGGTTGGATGAGAACGGGTGCCGAAGCAAAACATTTTTTCAAAGAGGAAAAAGCTTGGCAAGCTTTGTCCGACCATTTAGAAAAATCCGTCCCTTTTCTTGTCATGTCAGTGAGAGGTTTGACAACAGATGAGAAATTACAAATAAATTTCCGGTAGTAGTTAGCAAACCCCAGAAAACGCTGCAGAGCCTTAAGATCCTCTGGCTGATCCCATTCAAGCACTGCTCTCACCTTTTCAGGGTCCATACGGAAACCGGAGGCTGACACCAAGAAACCCAAAAACTGAAGTTCCTGTACGGCGAATACACACTTTTCCAGTTTGGCGTATAGTTTATTGTCTCGCAAGATCTGCAACACCTGTCTCACATGCTCCTGGTGAGACACAAGATCTGGTGAGTAAATTAAAATGTCATCCAAATATACGACCACAAACAGCCCCACCAGATGACGAAAAATGTCATTAACAAAATGTTGGAATACTGCTGGTGCAGTAGTCAGACCAAAAGGCATGACAAGGTTCTCATAATGTCCCTCCGGCGTGTTAAACGCCGTTTTCCACTCATCCCCCTCTTTTATCCTAATCAGATTATACGCCCCCCTGAGATCCAATTTAGAGAACCATTTGGCGCCAACAATTTGATTGAAGAGATCAGGAATCAGAGGGAGTGGATACGGATCTCGAACAGTAATCCGATTAAGTTCGCGGAAATCCAAGCAAGGGCGTAGGCCTCCATCTTTTTTCTTCACAAAGAAGAACCCCGCGGCCACTGGGGAAGATGAAGGTCTAATATGCCCTTTGGCCAGACTTTCCGAAATATAATCTTTCATAGCCTGCCTCTCAGGACCAGAAAGGTTATATAACCTAGCTTTAGGTAACTTAGCATCAGGAAGTAAATTAATAGAGCAGTCATACACGCGATGAGGAGGCAACTCCTGACACCCCTCCTCAGAGAACACATCCCCAAAGTCCTCCAAAAAAGGAGGCAAAGTACTAGGCACGACCGCACTGATGACTGTGTTCATGCAGTTACTTTTGCAAAACTCCCCCCATTGGCTTATATCTCTGGACTGCCAATTAATCACAGGGTTATGTTTAACCAACCAAGGAAGTCCCAACACAATAGGAGTAGGTAGACCCTCCAACACATAACAAGATAATAGTTCCCTATGTATTGCCCCTACCCGAAGGTCAATGTTATGAACCTCATGAACAAAGCTACCTTGGCCGAGAGGCCTGGCGTCAATGGAGAATATAGGGATCGGTTTGACCAATACACTCAGATGCATACCTTGAGCCTGAGCAAACTGAGCGTCAACCAGATTAGCCCCGGACCCACTATCAAGAAGAACAGAAAATCTCTCCACTCTCGTACCAACCACCACCTCCACTGGTACAAGGAACTGAGAAGAACTAGCGGACGAAATACATACTCCCAGGTTGTCGTCCACCACACAACCTGGGATTAACAGTTTTCCGGCGACTTTTTGCTCAACAAGGCACGGGATGGACATCCCCCAACAAAATGTCCCTCTTTCCCGCAGAAGAAACACCTTCTAGTCCTGCGGCGTACCGCCAATCCCCTCCTACGAAATGATGTCCCTCCCAACTGCATAGGCTCCTCCGAACAGACAAGGGGAACCTCAACATAAGGGACTTTAGTAGTAGGTGGAGTAACAACAGGGGCGGAGTTACCTCGCACCTCTCCCGGAGCCGTCTATCAGTACGGATAGCTAGGCCATAGCAGCCTCCAGTGATGGAGGAGAATCATACTGAGCCAAAACGTCCTTTAATTTGTCAGAAAGCCCATGACAAAACTGGCTCCTAAGAGCTGGGTCATTCCACTGAGTATCTGTGGCCCATCTACGGAACTCAGAAGCAAATTCCTCCGCCGGACGATCTCCCTGCTGTATCTTACGTAATTTTGTCTCAGCAAGAGAGACCCGATCTGGGTCATCATATACCAAACCCAGGGCAGTAAAAAATCGATCTACTGACTGTAGAGCCGGGGATCCCGGAGGAAGGGAGAAGGCCCAGGATTGAGGGTCCCCTTGTAGGAGCGAGATAACAATTCCCACTCTCTGCTCTTCACTCCCTGATGATCGAGGCCGAAGCCGAAAATACAATTTACATGCTTCCCTGAAGGTAAAAAATTTGTCTCGCCCACCAGTGAACCTGTCCGGGAGAGCTACTTTAGGTTCAAATCTGGTTTGCTCCGAGGGAGACAAAACTTTGGACTTAATATCCGTCAGCTCCATGGATAATCCCTGCAACTGCAGAGCCAGCTGGGCTACTGGATCCATGGCAACTGGGAATAATTTTATGGGCCAGTGAAAATGTCACGCGGTCTTATGATATGTGTACGATGTCAGTAAACTATTCTTAAAAGAACAACACTCTATACAACATATAGATTAGCAACATCAGCATGTAAATATAGAATAGATTTACCTGACACGATATCCGTTGAACTCAGGGTTAATCTTGAGGACTTGATACACTGTCACAGGAAAGAGGAGGACCGGGGTCTAACCTGACCCTAAACTGGGGTCCTAACTAATCCCTCACCTTGGAGGTACTGATAATGGTTCAGAGGTCCAAGTCTCCAGCCTAACCCTGTCTCCTATCAGTCCCTGAACCCTGTAATCAGTCCTAAGAAGGATTCTGATTACCACCAAAGGGATATGGGCTGATCTCTGCTAAATACACAGATTAGACATATAAGACAGACTGGAGAAAACACAGACTTGCATACACACTCAAACACAGAAGGAACATAAATGATCTGGGATATTAAACTCTAAGCAAGGTGAGCTTAAAACAACTAAGGAGCTCTTTAACTTAAGTCTATACAGATACAATCCTATCTGTGGTCTGCATGAAGAATTTCACTGGTAACTCCCAACACAGACAACCAGAGATTTAAAGGAAACCAATCAACAAATAATTAATTGCAGCCGGGAGAAAACTGCACCCAGTCCCAGAACTGAGCACAGACAGAATTAACTCCCTAACTGCCAAACACAAAGAAACAGCAACTCAGCTGTGAGAAGTCAGAATCTGCAACCGCGACGATCTTCGTGGCGATGCACACATGACAGTTACGGGCGGAGAGCCACACCATGTCCCCAGGAGCAAATGTTGGAGCGGGGCGCCGATGTGCGTCGGCGGAGGACCTCATCCTCTCCTTGGATGCCTGAATGGCTTTCTGGGTACGGTCCCAAATGTCCCGTGCCTCCACAGCCCAGTCTGCCACCCTGGAGTCGGCGGAAGACACAGGCATGGGCACAGGAACCCGCGGATGCTGACCGTAGTTTAGGAGGAATGGAGTCTGTCCGGTGGAGTCAGCCACAGCATTGTTTAGTGCAAACTCAGCCCATGGTAGCAAGGATGCCCAGTCATCCTGCCTGGCTGAGACAAAATGTCGTAGATGAGTAACCAAGGTCTGGTTGGCCCTCTCTACCAACCCATTCGTCTCAGGATGGTATGCTGAAGAGAGATTTAACTCAATACTGAGTAGATGACAAAGCTCTCTCCAGAACCGAGACGCAAACTGGGGACCTCAGTCACTGACAATTTTGTCCGGCATGCCGTGTAGACGGAAGATGTGCCTAACGAACAAAGCTGCCAGAGCCCGTGCAGAAGGTAACCGTGGTAGCGGCACCAAATGCATCATTTTGGAAAAATGGTCGGTGATTACCCAAATGATGGTGCAACCCCGAGACTTGGGCAAGCCCACCACAAAGTCCATCCCAACCATCTCCCAGGGCCTGTCTGCCACCGGCAAAAGGTAAAGTAACCCAGCTGGCCGTTGTCGTGGAGACTTATTCTTGGCGCAGGAGACACACGCCCGAACATAGTCCCCAACGTCACGGACAATATGCGGCCACCAGTATGTCCTCGCCAGCAATTCAGATGTCCTCTTTGCCCCAAAGTGTCCACCCACCCTGGACGAATGTGCCCAAGAGAGTACCTCCGGTCGCAAATTGGTAGGCACAAAAATCTTGCCTGGGGGCACAGACTCTAGCCAAAACCGGGCCACTGTTCTCAGGCTCTCTGTGGGGACAATAAGCCGAGGCTCCTCCACCTCCTCCTCAGAGGACACCACAGAGCGAGAGAGAGCGTCGGCACGAATGTTCTCTCCCGAGAGGAAATGCAGTGTGAAATGAAACCGGGAGAAGAACAAGGACCATCTGGCCTGGCGAGAATTCAGCCGCTGGGCTGTCTGAAGATATACCAAATTTTTGTGGTCAGTGAAGACTTGGAAGGGAAAGCGAGCCCCCTCCAACAGATGTCTCCACTCAGAGAAAGCCAATTTCATTGCTAGCAACTCCCTGTCCCCAATGGAATAATTCTTCTCCGCTGGTGTGAAGGTCTTGGAGAAGAAGAAGCAAGGATGCTTTCGACCTTGAGCATCCTTTTGAAAGAGGACTGCTCCAGCACCAACGGATGAGGCATCCACCTCCAATATGAATGGCTTATCAACATCAGGGCGGCGTAGAATGGGAGCGCTGGCAAACTGAGACTTAATTGAGATGAAAGCCTTGGATACTTCCTCAGACCACAATTTGGGATTTGCTCCCTTCTTGGTGAGGGCTACCAAGGGAGCTACCAAAGTTGAGAAATGGGGAATGAACTGGCGATAATAATTAATGAACCCCATAAAGCGCTGCACCGCTTTAAGGGAATGGGGTTCTTGCCAGTCCATCACAGCTTGTAATTTGGCAGGATCCATAGCCAATCCCTGGGCGGAGATGATATAGCCCAGGAATGGTAAAGACTCCTGCTCAAACACGCATTTCTCCAACTTTGCATAAAGGGAATTTGCCCGCAAGAGGTCGAAGACTCTGCAGACATCTTTCCGGTGGGAGTCAATATCTGGAGAGAAGATGAGAATATCATCCAGATAGACCACGACCGAGGTGGAAAGCATATCCCGGAAGATGTCATTAACAAAGTCTTGGAAAATGGCTGGGGCATTACAGAGCCCGAAGGGCATCTGTTAAGGGTCTGCGGAACTCACCAAATATATAAAGTAGAGAGGTGCGTTCGCAGCCCGGGGTCCACCGTGCAAGCGGAGCCTGCTGCTGGTAGAAATGGCGCGAGAAGCAAACTCTGTTATCCCGCAGAGTTGCCAACATAAACACCGTAATGCGCTGTGGCAATAAGTGCGAACTCTGTTACTCTACAGAGCCGCTAGAAGGAGAGCCGCAGCGCTATATGGCGATGTGTGCGCACTCACTAGACACAACTGAGTGGCAAAGAAAACACGCTAGGGCGCTGTCTAGCGTTGAAAGCGAACCCTGTTACGTCACAGGGCCGCTGAGAAAAAGTACTGTGTCCTGTCAGGCTCTCAGGTACACAGTTAAGTGCTACGCGTTCATAAAGCGTGATCATGTGCTAATGTCCTCGCGGGAGTCACCCGCAATCTATGGCGTCTGATCGCCAGACCCTGAATACGGCAATCAAAACTCCTCACCGGTTATGCCGGTAATCTAGGGCATCTAGGACACCGACCCTGACCGGCTACCATACCAAACTCCTCACCGATTAAGTCGGTATTCTAGTGGCTTATTTCAGTCGGGTCCCTATCCACACATACACATGACCACACTGGCGCATAGCATACAATGATTGATATTAGCGCATGGCGGCCCAGCCATGCTACCCTTTTATAGCAACAGCTACAGGACCTTCCAGGAACAAGGACCAATGAGAAGCTGTTACAAACAAACGTAGCTACATGACCTTCCTGGCGGACCAATAGGAGCCGCTGCAGCACCTGAACATGTGACCCCTGATCTCCAATGAGAGATCTCACTCTGGGCATGCTCAGATGGGAAAACGCAGGACTTTGACTCAAAGACGACTGCTCCACACTGGCTATAATAGCAGATCCAGGAAAGGCAGTAGCAAGTCACTGCTCAGTAGAGGAGTGGGCAAGACGCCTGGACCGACGTCTCTGCTGAGCAGGCTCCACTGCGGCCGGAGATGAATGGGAAACCGCAGCGGGACGGGTTCGAGACTCCCCTTGTGCAGCAGCGGGAAATTGAACACTAACAGGCATCACCAGATATTCATAGTGCCCATCCCTGGTATTAAAAGCCGTGTCCCCCCTCGTGGATGCGAATCAGGTTGTAAGCACCCCGCAGGTCTAATTTGGTAAATACCCTTGCTCCCCGAAGCCTATCAAAGAGCTCAGAAATTAAAGGCAGTGGGTATTTATTCTTAACGGTAATGGCGTTAAGACCCCTGTAATCTATGCAGGGACGTAATTCTCCGTTCTTCTTTTGCACAAAGAAGAACCCTGCCCCAGCAGGTGACACTGACTTCCTAATGAACCGTCTTGCCAGATTTTCCTGAATGTATTGGGACATAGCCTCCGTCTCCGGGAGAGAGAGAGGATAGACCCTTCCCCGGGGAGGTTCTGCTCCAGGCAAGAGGTCAATAGGACAGTCATAGGGGCGGTGAGGCGGAAGAGTCTCCGCAGCCTTTTTGGAGAACACGTCTACATAGGACCAATAGCACCTGGGCAGGGAAGTGAGATCTGCGGGTATCCCTGTAGTAGCAACCTGAACACACTCCCTCACACATTTACCTCTACAAGACTCACTCCAACCCCGTATCTTCCCAGAGGACCACTCAATATGTGGGGAGTGAAGACGAAGCCAGGGTACTCCCAGCAGAGCCTCATCTATACCCTCAGGAAGGACAAGGAAAGAAATAATCTCCTGATGGGAAGGAGACATAGCTAATGTGAGAGGGATTGTCTGATGTGTGATCTGTGAGGGCAGTATGGAGCCATTCACCACTCGAACAGTCACCGGTTTGGTAAGCATCACCTGAGATATTGTGTGACGGAGAGCAAAAGCAGAGGACATAAAGTTCCCCTCTGCTCCAGAATCCACACAAAGCTCAACTGTTAGAGTGGATTGACAAAAAGAGATTGTCCCTTTAAAGGACAGCTTGGAGGCAAATGCTGCTGACTCTAGTGAACCTCCTCCCATGGTCACTAGACGCGAACGTGTACGCGATCGCTGGGGACATCTATTGGCATAATGTCCTGGCTGCTGGCACACTCTACAGACCACGGATACTTGAGTGGTTCGAGACTTAGATTCCACTCGAGAAGTCTCCAAGGTCTCTGGGGAGTCGGACGCCCGAACGGGAAATTCAAGAGGTTTGGCAAAGGTGGGTGCCAGCCGAAACCTCTGCCTACACTGGGTCCGCTCTAACCTCCGCTCGTGAAAACGGAGGTCGATGCGGGTAGATATAGAAATGAGTTTCTCCAGTGTGGCAGGAATCTCCCTGGTAGTCAAAGCGTCCTTTACATGGTCTGCCAGTCCTCTCCAGAACACTGGAATAAGAACTTTATCTGGCCACTCTAATTCAGAGGCCAAAGTCCGAAATTGGACTGAGAACTGGCTGACCATGGACAAGCCCTGTGACATTGCCAGCAGTTGGAGTGCCGTATCGTGCGTGACCTGAGGTCCTAAAAAGACCTTTTTCAGAGCCTCCAAAAACCGAGGAGCACTCCGCACCACACGATCGTCTCGCTCCCACAGCGGTGTTGCCCACTCCAACGCTCTGCCCGAGAGTAAAGACAATACAAAACCCACTTGTGCCCGATCCGTGGGGAAACGTGCAGCCAGAAGCTCGAGCTGTATTGAGCACTGACTCACGAATCCCCGACATTGCTTGCTGTCACCGGCAAACTTGTCAGGAAGCGGGAGGTGGGATAACGTAGGGGCAAGGTGGCAGAGGACAAACTGGCTGCAGCCACGCTAGCAGCCTGAACAGCGACTGCGGTAACATCCACAGCTGAGGTTGTGCGCTCAAGAGCCGCCAACCTACCCTCCAGCTGCTGGATGTACTGCCTTAGACGCTGGTCATCCGCCATTTTGCTAGCCAGACCCTGGCGCTAATATTATGTTAAGGGTCTGCGGAACGCACCAAATATATGATGTAGAGAGGTGCGTTCGCAGCCCGGGGTCCACCGTGCAAGCGGAGCCTGCTGCTAGTAAAATGGCACAAGAAGCGAACTCTGTTATCCCGCAGAGTCGCCAAAATAAACGCCGTAACGCGCTGTGGCAATAGGTGCGAACTCTGTTAATCCACAGAGCCGCTAGAAGGAATGCCGCAGCGCTATATGGCGAACTCACTGATGTGTGCGAACTCACTTAACACAACTGAGTCGCAAAATAAACACGCTAGGGCGCTGTTTAGCGTTGAAAGCGAACTCTGTTACGTCACAGAGCCGCTGAGACAAACTTCTGTGTCCTGTCAGGCACCCAGGTACACAGTGAACAGCTAAGCGAACATAGAACGTGATCATGCGCTAATGTCCTCGCGGGAGTCACCCGCAATCTATGGCGTCTGAACGCCAGGCCCTGAATACGGCAATCAAACTCCTCACCGGTTATGCCGGCAATCTAGGGCATCTAGGACACCGACCCTGACCAGCTAGCATACCAAACTCCTCACCGATCAAGTCGGTATTCTAGGGGCTTATTTCAGCCGGGCTCTAACCACACACACGCATGACCACACTGGCGCAAAGCATATAATGGTTGATATTAGCGCATGGCGGCCCAGCCATGCTACCCTTTTATAGCAACAGCTACAGGACCTGCCAGAAACAAGGACCAATGAAACTTGTTCCAGAACACCAGTAGTCACAGGACCTTCCTGGCGGACCAATAGGAGCCGCCGCAGTACCTGAGCATGTGACCCCTGATCTCCAATGAGAGATCTCACTCTGGGCATGCTCAGAAGGGGAAAACAATGACTTTGTCCTAGAGACGTCTGCTCGCCGCTAACCAGTACTGGCCACAATAGCAGAGCCTGGAGGAACAGCAGTAATCCTCTGCACACTGTTAGACTGGGTGAGACGCTGGGACCGACGTCTAAACTGAGCAGGCTCCACTGCGGACGGAGATGAATGGAAGACCGCAGCAGGACTGGTTCGAGACTCCCCTTGTGCAGCAGCGGGAACTTGAACACTAACATGTATACAGCTGTATGCTAGTGATACAGTACACTTTTTCTGCTTTTCATATTCTGGTGTCATCCATACTGAGCTTGTGACCATGTGTGTTATTCCTGAAATATATACGGAGATTTAAAATTACCCCAACACTGTATACAGCTGTACGCTTCTGATACAGTACAATTTTTCTGCTTTTTATATTCTGGTGTTATCCATACTGAGCCTGTGACCGTGTGTGTTACTCCTGAAATATATAGGTAGATTTAAAATTAACTCAGCAATGTATACAGCTGTACGCTTCTGATACAGTACACTTTTTTGCTTTTTATATTCTGTTGTAATCCATACTGAGCCTGTGAGAGTCTGTGTCTGTTACTCAGCAAATATATAAGGAGATTAAAATTTTTCACCCTCACCATATATACAGTCATGGCCAAAAGTTTTGAGAATGATGCAAATATTATATTTCACATGATCTGCTGCCCTCTGGTTTTTATGTGTGTTTGACAGATGTTTTTATCACAGACAGAAATATAATAATTGCAAACATATGAGTAACAAAAGCTTATATTAACAGTTAGAATGAGTTAATGCAGCAAGTCAATATTTGCAGTGTTGACCCTTCTTCTTCAGGACCTCTGCAATTCTCCCTGGCATGCTCTCAATCAACTTCTGGACCAAATCCTGACTGATAGCAGTCCATTCTTGCACAATCAATGCTTTAATTTTGTCAGAATTTTTAGGTTTTTGTTTGTCCATCCGTCTCTTGATGATTGACCACAAGTTCTCAATGGGATTAAGATCTGGGGAGTTTCCAGCCCATGGACCCAAAATCTCTATGTATTGTTCCCTGAGCTATTTAGTTATCACCTTTGCTTTATGGCAAGGTGCTCCGTCATGCTGGAAAAGGCATTGTTGATTGCCAAACTGCTCTTGGAGGTTGGGAGAATTTGCTCTTGGAGGACATTCTGGTACCATTCTTTATTCATGGCTGTGTTTTTTTAGGCAAGACTGTGAGAGAGCCGATTCCCTTGGCTGAGAAGCAACCCCACAAATGAATGGTTTCAGGATGCTTAACAGTTGGCATGAGACAAGACTGGTGGTAGTGCTCACCTTGTCTTCTCCGAATGAGGCGTTTTTCTGATGTCCCAAACAATCGAAAAGGGGATTTATCAGAGAAAATAACTTTATCTCAGTCCTCAGCAGTCCGCTGCCTGTACCTTTTGCAGAATATCAGTCTGTCCATGATGTTTTTTCTGGAGAGAAGTGGCTTCTTTGCTGCCCTCCTTGAGACCAGGCCTTGCTCCAAGAGTCTCCGCCTCACAGTGCGTGCAGATGCACTCACACCTGCCTGCTGCCATTCCTGAGCAAGCTCTGCACTGCTGGTAGCCCGATCCTGCAGCTGAAACACTTTTAAGAGACGGTCCTGGCGCTTGCTGGTCTTTCTTGGGCGCCCTGAAGCCTTTTTGGCAACAATGGAACCTCTCTCCTTGAAGTTCTTGATGATGCGATAGATTGTTGACTGAGGTTCAATCTTTCTAGCTGCGATACTCTTCCCTGTTAGGCCATTTTTGTGCATTGCAATGATGACTGCACGTGTTTCTTTAGAGATAACCATGGTTAACAGAAGAGAAACAATGATGCCAAGCACCAGCCTCCTTTTAAAGTGTCCAGTGGTGTCATGCTTACTTAATCATGACATATTGATCTCCAGTCATGTCCTCATCAACACCCACACCTGTGTTAATGGAGCAATCACTGAAAAGAGGTTAGCTGGTCCTTTTAAGACAGGGCTGCAATGATGTTGAAATGTGTTTTGGGGGATAAAGTTCATTTTCTAGCCAAATATTGACTTTGCAAGTAATTGCTGTTAAGCTGATCACTCTTTATAACATTCTGGAGTATATGCACATTGCCATTAGAAAAAGTGAAGCAGTAGACTTTGTAAAAATTAATATTTGTGTCATTCTCAAAACTTTTGGCCATGACTGTAGCTGTACGCTTCTGATACAGTACCACATAGCTGCTGGTATTTTGGGTACATTTTTACAAACATGAGGAAGTATGGTGGAAGAGGCCGCGGATGGGCCGTGGGGGGCCACCTGGTACTGATGGTGGTGGTGCATCTGTGGTAGTGCCAAAAGCACAATAGCACCTAAGGCAGGAGGTGTTGAGACTGCATCATCGTCTGGCTCCAGAAGGCCTGGAACAGGAACAGGTTTTGGCTTACATTGCCGAAACAGCCTCCAGCTCTATCTCCTCCTCTTCTGAAGGTTCAAAAACTCCAAGCACTGAGTCATCAGTGCAGGCTTCTGGTCAGGAACAACCCCTTTCCTTGTGTACTTCACCCCCATCAAAAGGGAAGGATGCAGCAGGCCACACTTCAGATTACTCCATGGAGCTCTTTTCACATACCATGCCTGGGTTATCAAGTCAAATCCTGAATTCCCCAGTCCAACGTGAATCTGACATGGATTGCACTGATGCACAGCCACTGCTATATGATTGTACTCGTACATTCAACCAGAGCACTACATTGCCCTCGCAGTATACTGAGCCAGAATAGGACCCTCATGAAACTCAGGTGCCCCTTCCTGCATACTATACCACTTTACACGGTGACACAGAGGAAAGTGCACATGAAATAGAAGAGGAGGTGATGGATGACCCAGTTGTTGACCCTGATTGTCATCCAATGGGGGAAGAGGGTGCTGCTGCCAATAGCTCAGAAGAGGAGGTGGATCCGCAGCAGGTATCGACATCGCAGCTGGGGATATCTGGCAGGCCCGTAGCAGTCCAAAAAGGTGTTAAAAAAAACAAAAAGAGTTGCAGGACAGCTTGGCCAGATGGTTAAATTAGCACAGCGTTCAAGCCCTGAAAATTTTTCCCATAGTAGGAAGAGTGCAGTTTGGCACTTTTTTGACCAAAATCATATTGATGAGGCAAAGGTTATCTGTAAGAAGTGCGGAAGGACCTTTATCCGAGGAAAAAATCTCAGAAATTTGAATACTAGTTGCATGCTTAGACATTTAATGAACATGCACTTGCAAGCGTGGACGGACTACAAAACCTCAGGTAGCACATGTGCACCTGCTCCAACTGAAGGTAGCCAGCAATGCTCCATCGCTTCCCCCACTGTAAGTCTACCGGTATGCACACCACCAGCAAGAAATGTTGAGGTGTCATCGCAAGGCCAAAGCAGTCAGGGAATCACAATGTTTTTGCAATGAAAGACTGCATCTAGGCCATCACCACCACCATCACCATCACCAACCCCCTCTCAGTCCGTCATGTCCACCGCTAGTTCCATCATATGCAGCTCTCAAGTCCAGCTCACCCTAGCAGACACTCTGAGTAGGACAAGAAAGTACTCATCCTCTCATCTGCGTACACTGGGTTTGAATGCCTACATCGCCAAACTGATCTCATTAGAGATGATGCCCTTCCGTTTGGTTGAAAGCGCAGCATTCAGAGACCTCATGGCCTGCGCTGTCCCAAGCTATGACCTACCCAGTCGGCACTTCTTTTATAGAAAAGCCATCCCTGCCCTCCACCTGCATGTGAAAGACCGCATTGTCCATGCACTCAAACAATCAGTGAGTGGAAAGGTGCACCTCACAACAGATGCATGGGCCAGTAGGCATGGCCAGGGCCGTTACGTGTCCATCACTGCGCACTGAGTTAATGTGGTGGATGCAGGGTCTGTTGCACAGCTTCTGAATCCACACCTTTGCAGTAGAAAACTTCACAGAGCAGGCTGCATGGGATAAGCTTTTACTTCTAACAATATGAGGTAAAGGAAGAATGCACAGTCATTTCAGCATTGCATCAGGAAACAGGAACAAAACAAAAGTGAAACTACAAGTGAGACTATTTCTTATACAATACATTAAACAGAAGGAAATGTTACACAACATCGCCATCTATTGTCAGTCAGCATAAAGTCCTCCTTTTACTTATAATAAGTCCTAATCTGTTGCATATGCCAACACCCTTTCTCAACAATAAGGACTTATTCAATCAAACCCAACTTTTTTTATTAGTCTCTGATGTTTATCAGCATTGAACGCCTTCGTGAAAATGTCTGCTGTCATTTCTTCAGTAGGGCAATACTCCAACTTCAAGACTCCTTGATCCTGATGATCTCTCAAGAAATGATATTTCACATCAATATGCTTGGTTCTTGGATTGACTCTTTCCATCTGAGCAAAAACAAGACATCCTTGATTGTCCTCTTTTAGTTTTGTTGGTTCCAACTGTGGTTTTCCTAGGTCTGTTAACAATTACCTTAACCACAGTACTTCTTGACTCGCATGTGCTGCTGCAACACATTCTGCTTCTGTTGAAGATAGTGTCACAATTGACTGTTTCTTACTAGTCCAACTTATTGGTCTACCTGAGATAAAAAATATATGTCCACTGGTAGATCTTCTGTCAGTTGGATCTCCAGCCCAATCTGCATCAACATATCCTGTTAAAATGCAATTATCACATGTGGGTAATTTCAGCTTAACATTGCTAGTTCCTTTCAAATAACGTATTACTCTCTTCACGGCATTCCAATCAGCTTTATTTGGTTTTGATACCTTTCTACTCAGGATTCCTACTGCTGCTGCGATGTCTGGTCTTGTACCGGTCACTAGATACAGTAGTTTTCCTATTGCTGTTCTGTATTCTTCATTGTTTAGTAGCATATTTTCTTCACTGTTCATCTCTTTGAGATAATTAGTTTCCATTGGAGACTTTACTGTTTTTGTATCCTTTAGTCCAAATTTTTCTGTTATGTCTTGAATCATGTGATTTTGATTCAGTAGGAAACTTCTGTCTTCTCTGTCTATCTGTATTCCTAGGTACTGTTTTACATTTCCTAAGTCTTTGATTTCAAAATGTTTTTTTCAGGGTTTTTAGAATGTTTTCTTTATCCCTTTTTATTGTTTAAAGCAAATCAAAATGTCATCTACATATATGAGTACATAAATCCATCTATTACTCAGCCTTTTTGTGTACAAGCATGGATCAGCTTTGCTTCTTTGAAATTTTTCATTTGTTAGTACTTCTGTGATTTTGTCATTCCACGCTTTACCTGCTTGCTTTAAACCATATATGCTTTTCTGTTGTTTACAAACTTTGTTTGGATTTCTTTCATCTTTGAATCCTGGAGGTTGTTCCATGTAAATGTCTTCTGTTAAATCTCCATTCAAAAAGCTGTCTTTACATCCAGATGTCTCAGTTCCATCTTTTCCATTGCTGCAACTGTAAGTAAAGTTCTTATTGTAGTGTGCTTGACAACTGGAGAAAATGTTTCATCATAGTCTTCTCCATATTTTTAAGAATACCTTTTAGCTACGAGTCTTGCTTGATATCTTTCAGGTGTGTCATCTGTTTGGTATTTTACATTAACCCCTTAATGTCCAATGACGTGCACAGTCCGTCATGGCAAGGTGTCAGTTCTGGCACCAGGACGGACTGTGCACGTCATCCCTTTGATCTACCACTGCGTGTAAACATGCAGTGGTAGATCATTGCCGACAGCTGTCACAGACAGCAGACAGGCACGGCAAGCGGTGTGGGAACCTTTGCCGTTGGTCCCCGCACCTATAGCGCTGTGTTGGTCAGTCAATCTGACTGACCAAACACAGCAGCGATCGCTCAGGAGACGCTGAAATTTCAGCATCTCCAGTGCGATCAGTGCAGGAGCCGGTGCTGCAGTGGCCAGGCTTCCTGCACTGACAGCCGGGAGCGGCGCCCCCACCGCCCCTGGCTGTTAACCCCCTGACTGCTGCGATCGAGCTCCCTCTGCCTCAGATCGGCGCCCTGCAATGTATTTGCAGGGCCCGATCTCTGCCTTGATGACCCGGGGGTTGTCATGACAACCTCCGGGTCATCTAGCTACGGAAAGCTGCTGTGATCATGGTCACAGCAGCTTTCACTATAGTTACAATGCATTGCAATGCTGGTGCATCGCAATGCATTGTAACTGCAATAAAAAGTAAAAAAGTGAAAGTCCCATAAAGGGACAAGTAAAAAAAATCATTTTTTAAAAATAATTGTAAAAAAAATAAAAAAATAATTTTAAAAAAATCCCCTAAAAAATACACATTTTTATGTAATAAAAAAACAAAAAACAAAAAAAGCACACATGTTTGGTATTGCCGCGTCCATAAAAATCCTATCAATAAAAGCGTATCCCTAGTTAACCCCTTCAGTGAATGCCGTAAAAAAAAACACAAAAAAGTAGTAAATTATACTTTTTCCAAGAGGTATCATCACACCGCTTGGAAAAAGTGCAATAACACGCGATCAAAAAGCGGGATATAAATAACCATGGTACCGCTGAAAACGTCATCTTGTCCCGCAAAAAACGAGCTGCTATAAAGCATCATCAGCGAAAAAATAAAAAAGTTATCGCTCGCGGAATAAACTGATGCAAAAATAAATATTTTTTCTATAAAACTTTTTATTGTGTAAAAAACGCCAAAACATAAAAAAATATATAAATGAGGTATCGCTGTAATCGTAGTGACCCGAAGAATAAAGCTGCTTTATCAATTTTACCACACGCGGAACGGAGGAAAAAAAAAAAAACAATTCCTGAATTGCTGGTTTTTGTTCATTCTACTTCCACAAAAATCGGAATAGGAAGCGATCAAAAAACGTTATGTGCCCGAATATGGAACCAATAAAAACGTCAGCTCGTCCCGCAAAAAATAAGCCCACAGATAACTCTGTCAGCCGAAATATGGAAAAATTATAGCTCTCAAAATACGGCGATGCAAAAATTTCTTACAAAAAATTATTCCAAAAAAAAGCGTCTTTTAGAGTGTGACAGAAGCTAAACATGAAAAAAGGGTGTAAATCTGGTATCGCTGTAATCGCACCGACCCGAGGAATAAAGTCTCCTAATCACTAATACCGCACGAGGAACGGCGTAAAAAAGAAAACCAATTCTTCACCTTTTGTGGATTTGTTCATTCTGCCTCCCAAAGATCGCAATAAGGCGATCACAGTGGTTCCCCCCCACATATGGGGTATCAGCGTACTCAGGACAAAATGCACTTCAAATTTTGGGGTCCTATTTCTCCTGTTACCCTTATAAAAATAAAACTTTGGGGGCAAAAAGTTTGTGGAAAAAAAAAAGATTTTTTATTTTCACGGCTCTACGTTATAAACATCTGTGAAGCCCTTGGGGGTTCAAAGTGCTGACCACACATCTAGATAAGTTCCTTGGGGGGTCTAGTTTGCAAAATGGGGTAATTTGTGGGGGGTTTCTACTGTTTAGGCACATCAGGGGCTCTCCAAACGCGACATGACACCCGCAGACCATTCCATCAAAGTCTGCATTTAAAAACGGTGCTCCTTCCCTTCCGAGCTCTGCCATGCGTCACAATAGTGGTTCCCAGCGTACTCAGGACAAATTGCACAATAGCTTTTGGGGTCCTATTTCTCCTGTTACCCTTATAAAACTAAAAATTTGGGGGAAAAAGATTATTTTTGTATAAAAAAATATGATTTTTTTTATTTTCACGGCTCTACGTTTTAAACTTCTGTGAAGCACTTGGGGGTTCAAAGTGCTCACCACACATCTAGATAAGTTCCTTGGGGTCTAGTTTCCAAAATAGAGTCACTTGTGGGGGTTTCTACTGTTTAGGCACATCAGGGGCTCTCCAAACGTGACATGACACCCTCAGACGATTCCATCAAAGTCTGCAGTTGAAAAAGGAGCTCCTTCCCTTCTGAGCTCTGCCATGCGTCAAAATAGTGGTTTACCCCCACATATGGGGTATCAGCGTACTCAGGACAAATTGCACAATAACTTTTGGGGTCCTGTTACCCTTTGGAAAATAAAAATTGGGGGTGGAAAGATCATTTTTGTGGAAAAGATATGATTTTTTAATTTTACGGCTCTACATTATAACCTTCTGTGAAGCCCTTGGGGGTTCAAAGCTCTCACCACACATCTAGATAAGTTCCTTGGGGGGTCTAGTTTCCAAAATGGGGTCACTTGTGGGGGGTTTCCACTGTTTAGGCATACAGGGACTCTCCAAATGCGACATGGCGTCCAATCTCAATTCCAGCCAAAAAAGTCAAATGGCGCTGCTTCCCTTTCGAGCTCTGCCATGCGCCCAAATAGTGGTTTACCCTCACATATAGGGTATCAGCGTACTCAGGACAAATTGCATAATAACTTTTGTGGTCCTTTTATCCTTTGGAAAATAAAAATTGGGATGAAAAGATCATTTTTGTGGAAAAAATATGATTTTTTTAATTTTACGGCTCTACGTTATAACCTTCTGTGAAGCCCTTGGGGGTTCAAAGCTCTCACAACACATTTAGATAAGTTCCTTGGGGGGTCTAGTTTCCAAAATGGGGTCACTTGTGGGGGGTTTCCACTGTTTAGGCACACAGGGACTCTCCAAATGCGACATGGCGTCCAATCTCAATTCCAGCAAAAAAAGTAAAATGGCGCTGCTTCCCTTCCGAGCTCTGCCATGCGCCAAAATAGTGGTTTACCCCCACACATGGGGTATCGGTGTACTCAGGAGATATTGTACAACAAATATTGTGGTTCATTTTCTACTGATACCCTTGATAAAATTTAAAAAAATTGTGACGAAAGAAAAATTTTGGGAAAAAAAGTTAAATGTTCATTTTTTCCTTTCACATTGCTTCAATTCTTGTGAAGTACCTAAAGGGTTAATAAACTTCTTGAATGTGGCTTTGAACACCTTGAGGGGTGCAGTTTTTAGAATGGTGTCACTTTTGGGCATTTTCTGTCATATTGACCCCTCAAATTCACTTCAAATGTGAGGTGGTCCCTAAAAAAAATGGTTTTGTAAATTTTGTTGGAAAAATGAGAAATTGCTGGTCAACTTTTAACACTTATAACTTCCTAATAAAAAAAAACTTTTGGTTCCAAAATTATGCTGATGTAAAGTAGACATGTAGGAAATGTTATTTATTAACTATTTTTTGTGACATATCTCTCTGATTTAATGGCATAAAAATTAAAAGTTTGAAAATTGCAAAATTTTCAAAATTTTTGCCATATTTCCATTTTTTTCATAAATAAACACAAGTTATATTGAAGAAATTTTACCACTATCATGAAGTACTATATGTAATGAGAAAACAGTCTCAGAATCGCCAAGATCCGTTGAAGCGTTCCAGAGTTATAAGCACATAAAGTGACAGTGGTCAGAATTGTTAAAATTGGCCTGGTCTTTAACCTACAAAATGGCTTGGTCGTTAAGGGGTTAAAAATCCATTTACATCCTATGGCTTTTCTTCCTTCTGGCAAATCTGTTAGTGTCCAAGTATTTGAATCATGCATGGATTTAATTTCTGTTTCTGTTGCTTCTATCCATTTATTAGCTTCTTCTTCACAAAGTTTAGATATGTCTTCCCAAGAGGTAGGCTCATGGATTTTTCTTATACTTGTCTTGTATGAGAGGCGTTTTGGTGGTTTTCCTTTGTTCTCTCTTATTGAACATCTTGGTTCTGTGTCTGTTTGTAGTTGTGATTCTTCACTTTCAGTATTTTGTTCTTCATTAATTTCTACTTCTTCTCATCAGATATTTCTTCAGTTATGTCACTATTGTTTTTCTCATTTTTTGTTTCAACTGAAATCATAATGTCTTCATTTAAATCTTCAATGAATGTCACACTGTTACTCACTGTAACTCTGTCTGTTTTGGAATCTAAGATTCTATATCCTTTGCAGTTTTCACTATATCCAACGAATATTCCTTCCACGGATCTGTTTTGAAGTTTGGAACGTTTTTCTGTTGGAATGAATATAAAAACTTTACATCCAAAAACTTTTAAATGATTGACACTAGGTTTCATACCTTGCCACGATTCATATGGAGTTTTCTTCAGTTTTCTGGAAAAAAGTTGGTTCTGTAGATATGTAGCTGTAATTGCTGCCTCACCCCAATATTTCTCTGGTTGTTTAGAATCTGTCAGCATACATCTCATCATCTCTGCTAGAGTTCTGTTTTTCCTTTCTGCTACTCCATTTTGTTCAGGTGTGTATGGAACAGTTTTCTGATGTTCTATTCCATTTTGTCTTAAGAAGTCTTCTATTCTGTGACCTGTAAATTCACCTCCATTATCACTTCTGATGACAATTGGCTTCCTTTGAAATTTGTTACTTGATCTTGTTACATAGTCTACAAGTTTATCAAAAACTTCACTTTTGTTCTTAATTAAGTATGTGACTGTGTATCTTGTAGTTGTCTGTAAAAGTCAACATGTATCTATTGCCTCCTGATGTAGTCACTTTCATGGGTCCACATACGTCAGTATGCACCAAATCAAGTGGTCTTTCATTTTTCATCTCACTTTCTTTTGGAATAGATATCCTTGTGGCTTTGGCTTTTATACAACATTCACATCTTATGGTAATTGAGCAATCAGATATCTTTAAATCTTTTGTCAATTCTTTTCTCTGTAGTTCCCTTATACTGTCCGGGTGTCTATGTCCTAGACGTCTTTGCCACATGTGAATACAGTTTTTGTGATCATGTGTACATACCTTCATCTGTTCCTTTGGTTTGTCAAAATGATATAATTGTTCATCTGCCTTGACTTTGGTTATCATCTTGTTTCCTGCAATAATTGCACTCATTGTCTTTGAATTTTACTGTAAGTCCTTTTGCTGTTAAATATTTCACAGATAATAATCCGCCTTCTAATTTTGGAACATACAACACATCCTGTACAAGTATCTTTGAATCTTGTCGAACTTGTTTGAACAATTTAGCATACCTTGTCCGATACCTTCCGCGGTTATTTTGCTTCCATCTGCAAGATAAATGGCTTCTTTCTTATCTAAATTAATATCAGTAAAGAAATTCTTGTCACTTGTCATATGACTCGTTGCTCCTGAATCAATAAACCAACCAAATGATTTCTTGTCTGTTATTTTGAATGTGCCATTCTAATTATTCTCACACGAATCGGAAATTTTGTTTTTTACTTTCTGTGTATGCTTTTTAAGTTGTAATTTTTGTTGTTCTGCTTTCCATATGGTACAGTCTTTCTTTAAATGACCTTTTTTCTTACATCTGAAGCATTCTCTTGTCTCTTTATTATAGGGTTTTTTAAATTCTGTAGCTTTAAGAGCGTTTTCACTGTCCTTTTC
>JARQOD010000005.1:2772334-2828963 GCA_033576555.1 Oophaga sylvatica | reverse complement strand
CATCATTTTTCCCCCAAGAAATTACGCTGTGTCCCCCCGCCTTGGGTTTTTTTTATTTGAAAAGGGCACTGTCCATTTAGCGTCCCCCAAAACGTCACGACCACTGCCCGGGCAATTTTTTTGGGGTGCATGCTATGTGGTCGCTATTTTAGCTTCCAAACACAAAGACTCATCAGCGATCACGATCTGTTAACAAACCTCTGCGGTCTTTGGGGAAAAACCTAGCCCAGCCTGCGCGCTTGTGAAGTCGTTCATAAAGGGTGTCACACTCAGCAATTCAGGCTCACCAGCGGGACACCAGCAACCAAAAAAGGCTCAGAACGTTCATGAACAATCAGCGACATCGCAGCAGGGGCCACATCGCCGCTACATGTCACACACAGCGACGTCGCTAACGAGATCACTACTGCGTCATAAAATCGCTGACGCTTAAGCGATCTCGCTAGCGATCTCGCTTAGTGTGACAGTACCTTAAGGAGGACTACCTTATTTAAAAAGGGATTATCCAGGTAGTGGACCAGAAAAATCTATAAACACAGACAAGGCTCTAAGTGCAGCTCATCGCTCACACCATGGTCTTTGGACCTTCATAATTTTCAAGAGACGGTAATAATTTTTGACTTTTCTCTATGAATTAACTCCCATTTATTGCAGCATCTATAAATTATATAAATTTGTGCTATATCAAGTCTTGTAGTTTTATATTTTTGTATGATATTTCATTACATATTTCTTTTTGTATTTATTGTTCTTTTAGTCATATTACTGTTTTTCCTTCTGTCATGTGTTTTATTAAGTGTGACATAAAGGTAATAGATTGAAATAAAATTATGAAAAAATTGTACATATACAGTTTTTCAGCATATTAACTTGTATTACCATTTTATTACTTCTAATTAACCCCTTCTAGCAAACAGACACAATTGTACATCCAGATTTTAGGTGATTTCCCGCACTAAGGTGTACAGATAAGTCTGATGGATGGCACAGGTTCAGAAGTTGTACCCCTGCCATCCACCATAGGATCTTCTGTGTGTGCTGAAACCAGACATAGTCCAATATCAGCACATTAACCCCTCATGTGCCACTGTCAATAGTGATCTCGGGAGCTGAGATTTCAATCTGTACATGCGCCGTGTCTGGCAGCTATTTTACATGAAGCTGACTGCTGGGAAATCAATGGTCAGAGGAAGGACGCCGCTCCTCCTTGCCAATATTTTCTAGATGAAATGAAACAACAAGGTACAAAACCCCAGCCAGCTCACCAACCATACCGCAGGTGCACGGAACTTCAGCTTGATGGGACGTGCAGTCTAGTAAAGAAAATGTGGTAATATTCCAGCTCCTTAAAAATTCTTCATGCTTTATTAATCCAACATAAAAGATGATACAGCGGCAAAAAACTCCTTGAACAAATGTGAGCCTAAGGGTTGAGGTGACGCATTTCGATCTGAAACAGATCTTTATCAAAGCTGAATACCTACTGGCAATATGGGTCTTATATAATGTATACGGACCAATCAGAAAGTTGATCAAATATCAGATGACATAAATTCAGGTCCTAAAAAAATAAAGTACCCACAAACTGCATATACAGTCATGGACAAAAGTTTTGAGAATGACACAAATACTAATTTTTACAAAGTCTACTGCTTCACTTTTTCTAATGGCAATTTGCATATACTCCAGAAGGCAATATTTGGCTAGAAAATGAACTTTATCCCCCAAAACACATTTCAACATCATTGCAGCCCTGCCTTAAAAGGACCAGCTAACCTCTTTTCAGTGATTGCTCCATTAACACAGGTGTGGGTGTTGATGAGGACATGGCTGGAGATCAATCTGTCATGATTAAGTAAGAATGACACCACTGGACACTTTAAAAGGAGGCTTGTGCTTGGCATCATTGTTTCTCTTCTGTTAACCATGGTTATCTCTAAAGAAACATGTGCAGTCATCATTGCAATGCACAAAAATGGCCTAACAGGGAAGAGTATTGCAGCTAGAAAGACTGCACCTCAGTCAACAATCTATCGCATCATCAAGAACTTCATGGAGAGAGGTTCCATTGTTGCCAAAAAGGCTCCAGGGCACCCAAGAAAGACCAGCAAACGCCAGGACCGTCTCTTAAAAGTGTTTCAGCTGTGGGATCGGGCTACCAGCAGTGCAGAGCTTGCTCAGGAATGGCAGCAGGCAGGTGTGAGTGCATCTGCACGCACTGTGAGGCGGAGACTCTTGGAGCAAGGCCTGGTCTCAAGGAGGGCAGCAAAGAAGCCACTTCTCTCCAGAAAAAACATCATGGACAGACTGATATTCTGCAAAAGGTACAGGCAGTGGACTGCTGAGGACTGGGGTAAAGTTATTTTCTCTGATGAATCCCCTTTTCGATTGTTTGGGACATCAGGAAAACGCTTCATTCGGAGAAGACAAGGTGAGCGCTACCACCAGTCTTGTCTCATGCCAACTGTTAAGCATCCTGAAACCATTCATGTGTGGGGTTGTTATGGAAATTTAATTAGGATAAATCTATCTTGAAGTGTTTGCTGCTTGCCGTTCCCAATTCTCTATTTAATGTATTTTTCTTCACTGTGGAAAGCTGGTATTGATTCCGATGGGCGAGGCTGCCCAGTTTGGCCTTGTCCTTCAGTATGCGGCAGGGGACTCCCATCTGCCGGCGCAGAGCTGGCGGGAAAACAAGCTGTCTACTAGGATCCACATCATGAGAGATGACGACCAGCTGGCTTTCTTGTTCTCCACCAAGACAGTCACTGTGTTAGCACCTGCTCTGGTCACAGGGGGTCTTCCTGTTGGGACGTCTCCTTAACCGGATGCTTTTTCCTCAGCAATGGCCATCAGTAGTTTTTTTTCTCCAGCTCGGTCTCAGGTCAGTATTTGTGCACAAGTTTGAAGAGCTGAGTGGCCTTTTGCCGGTCTAGAGCCTGGGTGAACTGGTTGATTGCAGGGGGCACCTCCAGGTACTTGCAAAAGATGAACCTCTGGCGTTGGAGCTGGATGAGGTGTTGCCATTCCATGAAGCGAGTAGGGTCCTTCTTGAGTTGAATATCCTGGCCAATGTCAAAGTTCTCAGGCCGTCTTCTTAGGCGAGTTCACTTAGACCTTCAGTTGGTCAGAGACATCTTGACTCTGGGTGATGGAGTGGCTTTTCTGGTACTATGTCCAGCACCTCCTGTGATAGGTCTGCAGTGTGGTTGTTCCTGTTTCTTCTTGGGTCAGGAATAGAGTTGATCGATACTTTCCGATATCCAAAAGTATCGGAATCGGAATGGTATCACCGATACCATTAAAATATCGGCGATACCCGATACCGATACCGGAAATCCAATGTAAGTGTATGGGAACAAAATATCGTAACTAAAAAAACCCCATTCTTTCCTTGTAAACACTAAATATACACACATAGAATACAATATATATATATATATATACATGTCATTGTGACATATATATATACATATATGTATAGTTTATACACTTCTACATAGTAAAATATCCTCTGATTCAATTGCCGGGTAAAGCCGGCTTCTGTGAAAAGACAGAAGCACCCGACATGAAATGACACTTGGTGTACATAGGTTAACCATGTCTTTTCATGTCGTTTGCTATCTGATTTGCACAAACAATTACATCAGTCTATGTGTGCAAAATTTCACACCTGTAGGGGTTAATTAAAGGTGTAAATTCGTTGTAAAAAAAACGGACTTTTTTGCTACGAATTTACACCTTTAATTAACCCCTACAGGTGTGAAATTTTGCACACATAGACTGATGTAATTGTTTGTGCAAATCAGATAGCAAAGGACATGGTTAACCCTATGTACACCAAGTGTATTTCATGTCGGGTTCTGCATTTTCACAAAAGCCGGCAATTGAATTAGCGGCTATTATACTATGTAGAAGTGTATGAACTATAATAAAATATATAAATATATATATATATATATATATATGTGTCACAAATTCAATGACATGTATATATATATATGAGGTGTAAAATTGCTGAAAAAAAATGCGTGGGCTCCCGCCCTATTTTCGCAACCAGACAGACAAAGCCAGTGAGTGGGGGCAGATAATAATAGCCCAGAGAGGGACCATTATTTTTGGCCCCCCCCGGCTACTAACATCTGCCCCCAGACACCCCAGAAAAGACAAATCTTAATTAGATTCGCCCTTTCTGGCACTTTGCCCGTCTATTCTCATTGCCCTGTAGCGGTGGCGAATGGGTTAATATGGGGTTAAAGCCACCTTGCTATTGAAAGGTGACCTTAAGCCAGGTTAATAATTGAGAGCTGTCAATTAGACAACTATCAATTATTAATCCTATTGCATGAAATAAAAATAAAACACACACACTTTAATTAAAAATCATTTTAATGAAATAAAGACACATGTTTTTGACCATCTTTTATTTTACTGCAAAAACCATTTCCTGTAATAAAAATAAAATAAAAAAGCAAAATTATTCTTACCTATCCCATGCACAGTCAGGTCCCACGGTGTAATCCTTCAGAAAGGGTTAATGTTTACTGCAGGGACCGCAGCTAATGCTGCAGCCTCACAGTAAACCCCCAAATGAATGAGTTCCTCTCCTGGCTGACAGGAGAGTAAAGGCTGGGTCTCACATAACGATACACCAGCGATCCCGACAACGATATGCACTTGTCAGGATCGCTGGTGTATCGCTACATGATCGCTGCTGAGCTGCCAAACAGGCAGCTCAGGCAGCGATCTGGGACAGCGACACTGCGGGTACATCGCTTAAGGGCCCGTCTCACATAGCGATATCGCTACCGTGATCGCTGCTGAGTCACTAGTTTTGTGACGCAGCAGCGAGCTCACAAACGATATCGCTGTGTGTGACATTCAGCGACGATCAGCCCCCCTGCCGGGTATCGCTGATCGTCGCTGAAATGTCAGGACCTTTTTTGATCGCTGGTTTCCCGCTGACAGGCATGCATCGCTGCGTGTGACAGGCGGGAGACCAGCGATCCGCTGGTAACCAAGGTACACAGCGGGTTTCCAGGCACCGCGCAGCGCTTGGAAACCCGCTGTGTACCTTGGATACCAGCTCCCTGCATCAGGGCGCTGGTATCCAAGGTACACAGCGGGTTTCTAGGCACAGCCCCGCGCCTGGAAACCCGCTGTGTACCTTGGTTACCAGCGGATCGCTGGTCTCCCGCCTGTCACACGCAGCGATGCGTGCCTGTCAGCGGGAAACCAGCGATCAAAAAAAGGTCCTGAGTCTCCTGACATTTCAGCGACAATCAGCGATACCCGGCAGGGGGCTGATCGTCGCTGAATGTCACACACAGTGATATCGCTGGTGAGCTCGCTGCTGCATCACAAAACTAGTGACTCAGCAGCGATCTCGGTAGCGATATCGCTATGTGAGACGGGCCCTTAAGTGGAAAGCTTAATTGATTGCTTTCCACTTTCACTTCAGGTCAGCCAGGGACACAATCAGTGACGTCAGAGGGAACTGATTAACAAAAATAGGGGTTCCCTTCGAAAAAAAAATGGCGTGGGGTCCCCCCTATTTTTGTTAACAGCCAGATGAAGCAGACCGCTGAGTCCTGGATTTTCAGGCTGTTAAGGAGCCAAGATCCATGGACCTTGCCAGCCTGATAATACCAGGCCACAGCAATCTGCATATCTTGGCTGATTAACAAAAATAGGGGATCCCCTCGAAAAAAATTGGCGTGGGGTCCCCCCTATTTTTGTTAACCAGCCAGATGAAGCAGACCGCTGAGGCCTGGATTTTCAGGCTGTTAAGGAGCCAAGATCCATGGACCTTGCCAGCCTGATAATACCAGGCCACAGCAGTCTGCATATCTTGGCTGATTAACAAAAATAGGGGATCCCCTCGAAAAAAATTGGCGTGGGGTCCCCCCTATTTTTGTTAACCAGCCAGATGAAGCAGACCGCTGAGGCCTGGTTTTTCAGGCTGGTAAGGATCCAATATCCATGGACCTTGCCAGCCTGATAATACCAGGCCACAGCAGTCTGCTTAGCTTGGCTGGTTAACAAAAATAGGGGATCCCCTCGAAAAAAAAACGGCGTAGGGGTCCCCCTATTTTTGTTAACCAGCCAAGTACCTGCTGCGGCCTGGTATTAAAAGACTGTCAAGGCCCATGGATTTTGGCCCTCAACAGCCTGATAATACCAGGCTACAGCAGCCCCACATTTGGCGCATCAAAAGATGTGCCAATTGTGGCACTTTACCCGGCTCTTCCCACTTGCCCTGTAGCGGTGGCAAGCGGGGTAATAAGGGGTTAATGTCACCGTTGCTTGCACGGTGACAATAAGCCCGGTTAATAATGGAGAGGCGTCAATAAGACACCGTCCATTATTAATCCCAAAGTTTTTAAATGTTTAAAAAAAAGACACAGCAATAAAAAAGTCTTTTAATGAAATAAAAGAGACAACACAGTTTTCATTTCTTTTATTACTCTCTCATTCCTGCGACGCCATCGATCTCCTGTAAAAAAATAAAAAAACAAACCAACAGTATACCACCTGTCCGACGCAGTCCATAGTAACGACTGTCCCACGACGATCCAGCTCTGCTACATCGGAATGACAGGCAGAGCCTGTCATCGCGACGCAGCACAGCTGATTACCAGCTTCCCCGGCGGTGACGTCATCGGACTGCTTTACGGCCGCGATTACCCAGCAGTCACTGCAGTTATCGCGAGAAACTGCATGTGACCGCCAGGGAGAAGAGGATGGCGGCCATGAAGCAGTCCAGGACGTGACCGCCGGAGATCTTCTGCCGGGTAAGTGCCGCTGACTCCTGACAGACCCGACCGACGGACACTGACAGTGACAGTGACATTCCGATTCCGGTATCCGATATGATGAAAATATCGGAACTCGGAATCGGAATTCCGATACAGCCAATATCGGCCGATACCCGATATTTGCAGTATCGGAATGCTCAACACTAGTCAGGAACACTCTGGTCGCTTTCAGCTTCTGCAGTAAGTCCACTCCCAATAGGTTGAGGGTGCAGTCTTTGACACAACAAACTGGGACATGATGGAGTGTTCTGGCTGAGTCCACACGCTCAGGGGCGTCATAATCTGGAAATATCTGACTTGACCATCAATTCCCATGCAGGAAGCAGAAGATTCTGATAGATAGGTGAGGTTGCGGAGTTCCACAAGAAAAGATCTGACTACGCCATCCACTCTCAGGATATTGGTCCCACTGGTGGGGTTCCCTGTGGACTTGGTGTGCTCCTGTCCTATGGACGGGGTTCTTCACTGCTTTCTGTGTTTCTTCTTCTTCTTTGCGAAGTCGGTGTTCTGCACCGGTTCTGGAAATGACCAAACTCGCCACAGTTGTAACACTGGACATCCCTTCTGTCCGGCGGGACTCAATCCTTTTTGCTACTGCGAGCAGGGTATCCATTGCTATTGACGTGTACTCAGGCCTGGCTACTACCAGTGGTTTCCTGATTGGTTCTCTCAGTCCATGCACAAAATCCTGTGCCAACATCAGTCTGTGTGTCTGATCATGGGTAATGAGTAGTGTTGAGCGATACTGCTCGATATCTAAAAATATCGGATCGGAATGGTATCGCCGATATCACTAAAATATCGGCGATACCCGATACCGATACCGGAAGTCCAATGTAAGTCTATGGGAACCAAATATCGACATTAAAAAAAACCCATTCTTGCCTTGTTGGTTAATTGTACATGAAGGAAAACAACAAAGAGTAATGTAGAATGTATTGGGGGAGGTTGAGGAGACAATAAAGGCATACATGTTTAACCCAATGCATTGGAATAGCATTAATATATATTTTTTTGGAAATACGTTTGGATTGACGAACAAATTGACAATGTTGTTAACCTTTTTTCTATTTTGGAAATATGTATGTTTCACAACGTTCCATGCTCTTCACCTTTTTAACTTTTGCCAGTGCCACACTTTCTCCTTCATAATCTTCAGCAGCATCATCTTTCTCATCAAATTATTCTTCATCTTCACCTTCTTAATCTTCTTCTTAAACTTCTTGCTATTCATGTTTTTGTTTACATTACTCATATTTTATTATTAAACTATTAATCTTCTTCATATTCAAATTCTTCATCTTCTTCCTCTTCATCTTCTTCATCATATTCTTATTTGTGACAGAGATTCCTGTACTTGTAATCTGTAAAAGTATGAATTTTTCATCCTTCCGTTCTTGCTGTCACAAAAGATTTAAATTACAACAGTATTTGTCCGTGTTCAGTTTAGCCTGCAGCAGCAGGCATTTTCCAGGGGCACCACGAGGAGGAACGGACTCACCCCCATACACTGATTAGTCTTCTTCTGCTTAGAATTTAGAGCATATATTTTGCTCTTCATTTTGGTCTTAGGGTGAGTTTCCACGGTCAGGAAACGCTGCGTGTTTGGCGATGTGCGCTGGCGCAGCGCCAAACACGCAGCGTCCAGATGTTACAGCATAGTGGAGGGGATTTCAAGAAATCCCGTCTCCACTATGCGTAACAATACGCAGTGGCAGACCTGCGTAAACGGACATGCGGCGCGTCTTTTCAGACCGCAGCATGTCCTCGCGTATTGCGGCGACGGTGCGTCGCCGCAACAGAATTAACACAGGGCTATGTAGCCCTGCGTTCTTTCCGGAGGTGTTCCGGAGGTGTCCTGAACACCTCCGGAAAGATCGCGCGTCATAAAGGGGGCGGGGCTTAGACGGAGCGGAATTTCCGCTCCGTCCAAAGCGCTGTGGTTCCGGACCGTGGAACCACAGCCTTATACTTCATGTTCTTCTGCTTTTTGATCTTCTGCTTATTGTTCTTCTGTCTGTTGTTCTGTATCTTGTAGTTTGTCTTAACCTTCTTTGTCCTGTTGGTGATCTTCTTCAGGGTAATCTTTTATTTTTTCTTTGTGATGGTGTTCAGGCTGGTTGGCTTCATGCTCGTCGTCCTTGTTGTCGTCATCTTCTTCTGGGTGGTCTTTAAGGTCATCTAATTTCCGAGAACCAGCTGACGTTACTGGAACCCAGACGGGTATCAGATGGAACAAGAGACAATGGAAGTAACGAGGACCAGCTGACTGTGCTGGAACCCGGAGGGGCAGCAGAAGGAAAAGAGGCAATGTCACAACCGAGTACCAGCTGACGTTACTGTGACACGGTTACTAAGCAGGAGGTACCTGTGCTCCAAAGCACTACCAAGGACCAGCAGACGTTGCTGGAACTCGTATACGGAGATGGAGGCACCTAGGCCAAAGGCACTGGGGAGAACCAGTTGATGGTACTGGACCCCGGACGGGTAGCAGAAGGAAAAGAGGCAATGTCACAACCGAGTACCAGCTGATGTTACTGTGACACGGTTACTAAGCAGGAGGTACCTGTGCTCCAAAGCACTACCAAGGACCAGCAGACGTTGCTGGAACTCGTATACGGAGATGGAGGCACCTAGGCCAAAGGCACTGGGGAGAACCAGTTGACAGTACTGGACCCCGGACGGGTAGCAGAACGCACCCATGAAAATGTAAGTTGACAGGACGCAAGCCGTCCGCAGTTACCGAATCACACAGTCCTACAGTGGGTGCTTGTCCTATTGTCACAATGGAAACAGCCTTTATTTACATATCCCACAGCACACATAGGAATCACCTAAACTGCAGGCACCATAGAGTTGGCTAACCCGAATGCAACACGACAGCACAACTTATTGGAGGATAATTGACGTTCACACTGCCAGGAAACAGCTGTCGTGCTGTAACCAGGCTGGCCAGAGTCAGTACCCCTGCCAATTACTTACGAGCAACAAATGGCGGTGTTGTAGCCCAGGGAGTAGAGTTCAGGTGGTAGAAAGATGAACATAACAGGAGACATGGAAAACGTTGCCAAACAGTTATTTAATCTGAAAACGGACATGCAAATTCAGGTGATATCCATGCCTTGTTCATTTTCAGAAAAGTAAGCCGGTCTACATTCTCTGAGGATAGTCGCATGCGACGGTCTGTTAGTACACCACCTGCAGCACTAAAGACGCGCTCAGATAATACACTGGCAGCAGGGCAAGCCAGCACCTCCAATGCATACTGGCTAAGCTCTGGCCATGTATCCAACTTAGAGACCCAAAATTTGAAAGGGGAAGAGGCATCTGGGAGTACACTTAGAGGGAAAGACAAGTAGTCTGTCACCATCTTACGGAAACGTTGCTTCCTGGTGACTGGAGCCGTCTCGGATGGTGTAGACCTTGCTGGCGCTGTCACAAAACTTCGCCACATATGTAACATACAGCTCTTGCCCTGTGCAGAGGCGCTGCTTGTGCTCCCTCTTGTTGTAGAGGTGTCTACACTGCCTCGACGCACAGAGCTGCTTTGTAAAGCAGTAGCAGCAGCATCTCTCTCGGCTGGAATGTACAACAGTATGGATTGCACCAGTGTGTCTTGGTACTCCCGCATTTTATGGTCCCGGTTCCCCGGTGTGATGAGGGTTTGTAAGTTGTCCCGGTAGCGAGGGTCTAGGAGGGTGTATACCCAATAATCTGACGTGGTGAGAATGTGGGCGATGCGGCGGTCGTTTTCCCGGCACTGAAGCATGAAATCAACCATGTGCTGCAGACTCCCAACTGGCCAACAAAAGCTGTCCTGTGGAAGAGGCGTCATCTCTGCCTCCTCTGCATCACCCCACCCTCGCTCTACATACTGACTAGAGCGTTGTGTACCTCCCTCTGTAGGGATTTCTTCCTCCTCCATTGACTCCTCCTCCTCCTCATCCTCCTCACAAAGTGAGCCCTGCCCAGCCCTTTGTGAGGAACCACGTTGCGCTGACTGTCCTGAAGGTAATTGAATTTGTGACTCCTCATCCTCCACCTCTTCCAAAACCTCTTCCTTTAGTGCTTTCAGTGATTTCTGAAGCAGGCAGATAAGGGGACAGTCATGCTGACTAGTGCATCATCTGCACTCGCCATCCACGTTGAGACATCAAACGCACGCAAAACGTCACAGATGTCCTTCATAGAGGCCCACTCAGTAGTGGTGAAGTGTGGACGGCGCAAAGAGTGACTTGATTGCGCCTGATGCAGCTGATACTCCATTACTGCTGTCTGCTGCTCACACAACCGCTCCAACATATGTAACGTGGAATTCCAGCTGGTGGGTACGTCACATATGATGCGATGTTCAGGAAGCGAAATCGGCGTTGCAGAGCAGCAATGCGCGATCTGGCTATGCTGGAACGTCGCAAGTGAGCGCACTCTAGGCGGACCTTCTGCAGCAGTCCAGCAAGATCCGGATAGTCCCTCAAAAAACTCGCACGACTAAGTTGAGCACATGTGCCAGACATGGTATGTGAGTAAGGTTGCTAAGGCCCAGAGCTGCCACCAGATTTCGGCCATTGTCACACACTACCAAGCCTGGCTGGAGATTCGCAGGCAAAAACCACATGTCGCTCTCCTGCTTGATGGCATTCCAGACCTCCTGCGCTGTGTGGCTTAGATTCCCCATTGAAATCATTTTCAGGACGGCCTGTTGACGTTTGGCCACGGCTGTGCTCATATCGGTCGCAACAGGTAAGCGTTCACGGGTCCATGTGGAGGTATACCGTGACGGCTCGTGCAGCGATGATTCTGAGGAACTGGAGTAGGAGGAGGAATCAATGTGTACAGACTGGATTCCTGCAATCCTTGGAGTTGGCAGAACACGTACAGCGCCACTGGCAAGATCTGTACCCGGCTCCACAACATTGACCCAATGGGCAGTGAGGGAAAGGTATCGTCCCTGGCCATGGGTACTGGTCCACGCATCTGTGGTCAGGTGGACCCTGCTACTGACGGCGTTTAGTAGCGCATGTTTAATGTTTCCCTCGACATGTTTTTGCAGAGCAGGGACGGCTTGCCTGCTGAAATAAAATCGGCTTGGCACATTATATTGTGGGACTGCCAATGCCATTAAGTTCCTGAAACTGTCAGTCTCCACCAGCCTGAATGACAGCATTTCAAGGGACAGGAGTTTTGCAATGCCAGCATTCAGAGCCTGTGCTCGTGGATGGTTTGCCGAGTATGGCCGTCTTTTATCCCATGCCTGTGCTACCGATGGCTGTTTTGTGGCCTGGGAGTGTGACGATGACTGTGAACTTGCTGCTGTGGGTGGAATAACAGTTTGTCTATGGACAACAGTGACCGAGGTTCTTCCATGGAGATCCTGTGAGGAAGCCGAACCAGGTGTGTGTGAGCTGGAGGTAGAGGCTCCAACACGACCTGAAGATGTAGGTGCTGCTGTAGGTTGGCCTACATCTCCAGTGTGTCTTTGTAACCCAGCTACGTGCTTTGTCCGTACATGTTTCCACATATTTGTGGTATTCAGGTTACTGATATTTTTACCTCTTTTAACTTTTTGCTTACACAGCTTGCATTTAACATAGCAAATATCATCTACAAGTCTGTCAAAAAAGGACCACGCAGTGCAAGTCATGGAGTGCCAATTTTGACATTTGTAAGAGAACTGCTCCCAACAGGTGCCAAACTTGAGGCTACAGGCAAGCGAGTCTGCAGCCTACCTCTCCCTCCTCTTTGTACCGTTGGGCCAATCTCTTCCTCAGAGCTGCTCCCACCACCTTCTTGTTGCTCACGCCATGTTGGGTCTCGGACTTCATCATCTCCACTACCCTCTTCCAACACCTGCTGCTGTTGGATGGTCTGGGCAGCACCACGCTCCACAAAACCTGGCACCTGAGTCTCATCATCATCATGAGATGCGTTCTGCGGTGTGCTGTCCATCGGCACTGGCTCACCCGCCTCTTCAGATTGAGAGAGACACAGCTGTTGCGCATCACTGCATACTTCCTCTTCTTCAAATTGCAGAATGCTGCTTGCCTGTGCCCGTGTTTGCGAGCCAACAGATTCTGAGAACAGAAGCAGAGACTCAGCTGGCTCCTGTACAGAACTCTCTGACTGCCTGGGCAATTTGACAGGCGGTGAACAGACAGATGGTTGCTCAACAGTGTTGTGTTCCTGAGAGGAGGTGGAAGGAATTGAAGTCGATGCTTTGGCTGCCATCCAACCAACAACGGCTTCAATTTGTTCTTCCTGCAGCAGGGGGGCACGCCGAGCTCCTACCAAAGTGCGCATAAAGGAACGCTCATGGGTAAAACTGGTGGATGCTGTGTCACTGAGGGCGGCAGCAGCCACAGAATCCCCACGTCCTCTCCCTGCTGAAACTCCACGGCCACGACCACGTGCCTTACTCACTGACTTCTTCATCTTGGTAGATTGATAAAGAAAGTCAGAAAAGTTATAAGGCCTAAGTGTGGTTATTACGCAGAGACTGAAGTGAACACTGAAACACAACTGTTCACAATCTGTGAAAGGCTACTCCTTTGTCTACTTCTATAGTGTTTGCAACCAATGTATTGGATACGGATGGAAGCGCGTCACACTAATAGATTATATTTATTTTAAATGGAATGGAGCAGAACCAATTGGAGAGAAATGACAAGGATGAGGCACTGAGACACGCTCAGCAGAGTACAAGCAGCAGTGCTTGAACAAGTAACTGGAGCGTGATGTGCACTCAAAAAATAAAAAACACAGACTGAAGTGAACACTGAAACACAACTGTTCACAATCTGTGAAAGGCTACTCCTTTGTCTACTTCTATAGTGTTTGCAACCAATGTATTGGATACGGATGGAAGCGCGTCACACTAATAGATTATATTATTTTAAATGGAATGGAGCAGAACCAATTGGAGAGAAATGACAATGATGAGGCACTGAGACACGCTCAGCAGAGTACAAGCAGCAGTGCTTGAACAAGTAACTGGAGCGTGATGTGCACTCAAAAAATAAAAAACACAGACTGAAGTGAACACTGAAACACAACTGTTCACAATCTGTGAAAGGCTACTCCTTTGTCTACTTCTATAGTGTTTGCAACCAATGTATTGGATACGGATGGAAGCGCGTCACACTAAAATTTAAATTGCATGGAGCAGCAAGAATTACACTGAAGAAAAAAAAAAGAGTCTGTGAGTGACACGTGCAGATGCCTACAACAGCGTTGCATGCAGAGCAAACTGCAGCGTCACCTGCACTCACACACACCTTGCAGAGCTGTTAAAACAACACTGCAGGCAAAAGGAAGCTTTACACAGTGGTTGGTGCTAGCCTGCCTTAAAGCACAGTACACTAAATCGCAATCTCTAACTGTCCCTCTGTCACGCTGTCTAGCAGATGTATAAATATATAATGTCAGTAATCTATCAAGTGGGACAACATTCTATATAACATATAAATAGGTAACATTAACATGTATATATAGCATAGTATTACCTGACATAATATCCTGTGGGTCAATACTGAATCCTTTTCACGCTGTCTCTGGCTAGAGGTGGACCGGGGTCTATGCTGACCCTAAACTGGGGTCCTGACTAGTCCCTCTACCTGGAGGTACTGTTAATGGTACAGAGGTCCAGGCCACCAGCGTAAACCCTGTCTCCTATAAATCCCTGACCACTGTAATCTAGTCCTTAGAAGGACCCTGATTACCACCATAGGGAATGGACAGGTAAAGGTTAACAAACAGTATAGACAAACGAGACAGACAGGGGATAAAGTAAATACTGTCTTGCATACAACATTAAAACACAGAGGGAACACCAAAGGTCTAGGAGATAAACTATAAGCAAGGTGAGGAGAAACAACAAAAGAGCTCTTAGCTTAAGTCTTCTCAGAACCGATCCTATCTGCAGTCTGTATGAATGCTTTCACCGGCATCTAACCAGCAGACTGGCAGCTATATAAAGGAAGCTAATTAGAACATAATCAAAAGCAGCCGGGCGAGGCTGGACCTAGTCTTAGCAAAGAGCTAGGTAAAATTAACTCCCTCATTACCAAACACAAAGAAACAGCAACTCAGCTGCGAGAAGTCAGAATGTGCAATCGCGACAATCTTCGTGGCGATGCACCCATGACAGTACCCCCCTTCTACGAGGGGCCTCCGGACCCTCAGGGCCAGGTCTGTCCGGGTAAGTCGTGTGGAAGGTCCGAACCAATCGATCTGCGTTAATATCAGACGCAGAGACCCACGTCCTCTCCTCAGGACCATATCCCTTCCAATGAACCAAATACTGAAGGGACCGGCGATTCAGACGTGAGTCAATGATCTTCAACACTTGAAATTCTAAGTTACCATTGACCACCACTGGAGGAGGAGGTAGAAGTGACGGTATAACTGGCGCCACGTACCTCTTAAGCAATGATTTGTGGAATACATTATGGATTTTAAACGTAGGAGGGAGGTCCAGACGAAATGCCACAGGATTAATTATAGAACTGATCCTGTATGGACCGATGAACCTGGGACCCAGTTTCCAGGAGGGAACTTTGCGTTTTATATTCTTGGTAGACAACCACACCAGATCGTTCACACCTAGGTCCAGACCAGACACTCTTCTCCTATCAGACCTCCGCTTGAAACAGTTCCCCATAGCACTCAGACCATTCAGCACTCCTCTCCAAACTGAAGCAAGTGACGACGAGAATCGTTCCTCCTCAGGAACCCCAGATGGACGGGTATGTGGGGTCTTAGAGCGAGCACAAACTCCACAGGACGCGACAAAAGTTATTACCTCTTTATTTAAGTTAGGCCACCAAAACCGGCGAGAAAGGAGATCCACAGTTGCTTTACTCCCTGGATGTCCTGCTAAAGCAGAACTATGATGTGCCTCGATAACTTTTTGTCTTAACTGATTAGGAACAAACAGTTTCCCTGGAGGTCCTACAGGGGCGTCCCCCTGAGCCTCCAATACCTCCTCCTCAAGCTCAGAGCACACAGCCGACACCACCACTCCTTCCTGAAGGATAGGAACCGGGTCATCCGTCTTTCCGGCCCCTGGGAAACTACGAGATTATTCATCAGGAAGCAATTTTATTGAGCAGTCATACGTGCGATGAGGAGGTAACTTTTGACACCCCTCCTCTGAGAACATCTCCCCAAAGTCCTCCAGAAAAGGAGGCAAAGTCCTAGGCACGACCGCACCGATGACCGTGTTCATGCAGTTATTCTTGCAAAATTCACCCCACTGGCTTATCTTTCTGGATTGCCAATCAATCACTGGGTTATGTTTAGCCAACCAAGGAAGTCCCAACACAATAGGAGTAGGAAGACCCTCCAACACATAACAAGACAACTGTTCTTTATGTATTGCCCCTACTCGAAGGTCTATGTTATGAACAGCTTGTACAAAGCTACCTTGACCGAGAGGTCTGGCGTCAATAGAAAGTATAGGGATCGGTTTGGCCAATACACTCAGTTGCATACCTTGCACCTGGGCAAACCGAGCGTCCACCATATTAGCCCCAGACCCACTATCAAGAAGAACAGAAATCCTCTCAACTCTCGCACCAATACCACCTCCGCAGGCACGAGAAATTGAGACGGACCTGGGGACGAAAAACCTACTCCCAGGTTGTCGTCCACCACACAACCTGGGATTAACAGTTTTTCGGTGACTTTTTTGCTCAATGAGGCACGGGAGGGACACCCCCCAACAAAATGTCCCTCTCTCCCGCAGAAGAAACACCTTCTTGTCTTGCGGCGCACCGCCGATTCCCTCCTACAAAATGATGTCCCACCCAACTGCATAGGTTCCTCAGAACAGACCAGGGGAACCTCCATATAAGGGACTTTAGTAGTGGGTGGAGTAATAACAGGGGGCGGAGTTACCTCGCACCTCCCCGAAGCCGTCTATCAATACGAATAGCAAGGGCCATAGCAGCCTCCAGTGACGGAGGAGAATCATACTGAGCCAAAACATCTTTTAATTTGTCAGATAACCCTTGACAAAACTGACTCCTAAGAGCTGGGTCATTCCACTGAGTATCTGTGGCCCATCTACGGAACTCAGAAGAAAATTCCTCCGCCGGACGATCTCCCTGCTGTATCTTACGTAACTTCGTTTCAGCAAGGGAGACCCGATCCGGGTCATCATACACTAGCCCCAGGGCAGCAAAAAATCGATCTACTGACTGGAGGTCCGGGGAGCCCGGAGGAAGAGAGAACGCCCAGGATTGAGGGTCCCCTTGTAAGATCGAGATGACAATTCCCACCCTCTGCTCCTCACTCCCCGATGACCGAGGCCGTAGCCGAAAGTACAATTTACATGCCTCCCGGAAGGTAAAAAATTTGTCCCGCCCACCAGTGAACCTGTCCGGGAGAGCAACCTTAGGTTCAGATCTGGTTTGCTCCGGGGGGACAAAACCTTGGACTTAATGTCCGTAAACTCCATGGACAATTTCTGCAACTGCAGGGCAAGCTGGGCTACTGGATCCATGGTAGCTGGGGAGAATCTATAGTTTGGCCGGTGAAAATGTCACGCTGTCTAGCAGATGTATAAATATATAATGTCAGTAATCTATCAAGTGGGACAACATTCTATATAACATATAAATAGGTAACATTAACATGTATATATAGCATAGTATTACCTGACATAATATCCTGTGGGTCAATACTGAATCCTTTTCACGCTGTCTCTGGCTAGAGGTGGACCGGAGTCTATGCTGACCCTAAACTGGGGTCCTGACTAGTCCCTCTACCTGGAGGTACTGTTAATGGTACAGAGGTCCAGGCCACCAGCGTAAACCCTGTCTCCTATAAATCCCTGACCACTGTAATCTAGTCCTTAGAAGGACCCTGATTACCACCATAGGGAATGGACAGGTAAAGGTTAACAAACAGTATAGACAAACGAGACAGACAGGGGATAAAGTAAATACTGTCTTGCATACAACATTAAAACACAGAGGGAACACCAAAGGTCTAGGAGATAAACTATAAGCAAGGTGAGGAGAAACAACAAAAGAGCTCTTAGCTTAAGTCTTCTCAGAACCGATCCTATCTGCAGTCTGTATGAATGCTTTCACCGGCATCTAACCAGCAGACTGGCAGCTATATAAAGGAAGCTAATTAGAACATAATCAAAAGCAGCCGGGCGAGGCTGGACCTAGTCTTAGCAAAGAGCTAGGTAAAATTAACTCCCTCATTACCAAACACAAAGAAACAGCAACTCAGCTGTGAGAAGTCAGAATGTGCAATCGCGACAATCTTCGTGGCGATGCACCCATGACACCCTCAGAGTCAGCACAGCAGCGTTCTGTCCCTTACTGAATTCACAGCACAGTGACGCTAAAATGGCGGCGGCGCCTTTTATAGTGCATTCTGACATCATTTCAGCATCCAATCACAGCCATGCCATTAGTTAACATGACCGCAGCAGTACAGGATGTGCCCACACTTCTTAGGATTCCTCATTGGCTGACTAAAATCACATTGCCTCTCAAAGAATTATGGGAACTTCCGATTCCGGTATACGATATATGGAAAATATCGGAACTAAGTATCGAAAGGCCGATACAGCTAATATCGGCCGATACCCGATACTTGCGGTATCGTATCGCTCAGCACTAGTAATGAGGCCCAAATCTTGAAACACTTGCATTACTCTGTCATGGAACTTCTCCACAGACTCTGTCTTGTCTTGACTCATGTCATGTAGGCTGAGAGTTTGTTCTGTCAGTCTGCTTTTGGCCCATTCTCTGAGTTGCTCAATTAGCTTTGGTCCTGTCTCCCAGGCATACGCATCTAACTCTGTTGGAAGCTTGAAGTGTTCTCTCATAATTGGCCAGAATGAATCACCTGCTTTTATTTCCATTACGGTCCAGAGATCAATCCAGGCTGCTGCATACGTTCGCTGGATCTGCTGCATTTTTTGGCAAAATAGCATGGGGTGTATCCCTGGGTCTGGCAGCATACTGATCACCTGGCTTGGGATGAAGGGCTCATAGGATGGTGCCTCTACCTGTCCCTGCTCTCTTGGTGTTTGTGGGTTTTCTTCCCTAGTATTGGGCAGCATGTGTGACGTTGCATCTTCATCTTCATCAGATAAGAAGTGACATGGTGTACTTGGTGCATACACTGGGTGAGATTTGGGCTTAAAAGTTGTCTTGCTGCATGGGGATTTCCCACTTCCTTGCTGAGGCTGCGGTGGATCAGTGTCATGGTTCCATGCTGGCAGCCCTGCTCGGCACTGAGGTTCCTCATTTGTGTCTGTAGCTACACTTCCCCCTGTGAAGCCCTAGCTGTGGGCTCTGCTAGTTGTTGTGTCTGGGGGCTACCTGCAACGTTTTGTGTAGGGAGATTTGCACTTTCTTCTCCTGATATAATGACTGGCAATGTTTGTACTGTGCTTGGGATAGACAGGGTGCCCTGTGCTGGAGGCACTGAATACAGGGACACCACATTGCTTTGATTGGGCGTTGACCCAGTTGATAACGAAGTAGAAAAAAAAGGAAGAGAAGGGAGGTGTGAGGGAGGAGCGAGAGAAAGAGGAGGGGAGAGAGATGGAGGGGAGGGTGAAGAAGAGGTGGAATGTGCCTGAGCGGAGGAAGGAGGAGGAGAGCAAGCATGAGCAGGTGGGTGTGGTGTGGGAGGAGAAAGGGAGGAAAAGGAAAGAGGGGAGGGAGAGAAGAGTGAAAGGGGGAAAAGAGAAAGATGGAGGAGAGAGAGAGGAGAAAGATGGAGGGGGAGAAGTAGAAGAAGATGAAGAAGAAGTTTTGAGAGTTGGAGAGGAAGAGATAGAAGAAGAGGAAAAGGAAGAAAATGGATGTGTCAGAGATGTGAGGGAGGGGAAAGAAGGAATGAGAGGGATGGCAGCGAGGAAAGAGGAGAAATGTCTGAAGAAGAAGGAGAAAGGGACTGAGAGAAGAAAAAGGAGAGGGTGTCCCCCTGTGACTCTTGAGAGGGGACGGTTGAAACAAAAATGCCTTCTCCCTGTGGAGAGAGGCGGGGAGCGTTTTTCCCTGTACAAGGCTCCTTACTCAATGAGAGCAGCCTACACCTGTCCTGTGTCTCCACATGATGGACATGTGATGTGTGTGACTCTGAATTCTGCTCTTGTGACATGTCAGTGATCTTTTTCTCACAGACGATTTAACATCTTTTCAATCTTATTCACATAAAAAAATCACTTCCTGGTCCGTTCAAATTAACTTGCTGTACCTTCTACACGATGCACCACTGCTCTTTTATAGCAGATGGTAATCTATTAACAAACTTTCCCGTTGCCTTTCAAACAACAAAAACAAGAAAAAACATTTCATTATGCAGCGTAAAGGCTGCCTGTCTATTTGCTTCTCACGTACTCTGACCTTCTATTCACATGCCTAGCCCTTCGATTCTCACGTACTGTGTCTATTCCAAAAACCTATTCAACAAAGGTGATTAAAAATCTGAAAACTGCTGTATTCTGGTTCTGTGTGTCTTCGCTGAATGCCTGATGGGAGGGGTAGTCAAACCGCTGCGCAGTTTGTGTGTGTGCTCTCCCTCAGCCTGCAGTTTCCTTATCTGTGGAGTGACCTTGGTCTAAAGCAAGCTAGTAGAGAAAAAAAAAAATGGTTGGAGAATAAAACTCTAAAATAAGTTGATTAGAAAAAAAATCTCTCCAAAATCATTTAAAAATGTACTTAAAAGAAAAACTTTAAAAACAAAAGTTAGATTTAGTAAAAAACTCTAGAAAAAGAAAAAAATAAATTCACCAAAAAGGGGAGAAAAGAAAAACCGTATTAATCATAAAACTCTGAAAAACAACCCTTGTTACTAAAACAGCTAATTAAAAAAAAAAACAGAAAAGAGGTGGAAAAACTGATTGTAAAATGATAAAAACAAAAAGAAAAGTACTTTAAAACTTTTGTCTGGTAGCGTAGGCTTTTTCCTACCGCCTTCTGGAATGTCACCTCGCTGCTGCCAGCACTTCCCCCCTCCCTTATATCTCTGCTTGCTGTCTCTACAGGCACTGAAATACGTATCAAAAAAAAAAAAAATTATCCCTCAGAATAGCAAAAAATGAATATAGTTCAGTCTGAATGCCTGAGAATTTTCACGCTTCAGCCTGTAGCCAAAAAACTAGCTTAAAAAGATCAAAACCAGGAAACAGATGTGACAACGTAATTAGCAGAGGAGGGGGGGTCAAAGGGGTTTTCTCACTGCTACAGCCAGCAGTGAATGAGATTCTGACAGAGCGCACGCTGAATGAGATTTAAAGCGACAGTACCTGCAAGACAGACAGTGACATGTACAATGAGACAGACACCCGGGAGAATACGAATCCCTCTTTTGATGATCTGTGACACATACAAGCTGCTCTGGTAACTGATAACTCACCAATTGCACTGAGCACGGCGATGCTACAGGTACAGGTCTATCACTTTCTGAAAACCGTACGCCCTGGCCGGTGCGCCGGTCACAGTAATCTGTAATAGCCTTAATCAAAATTCTCACCATCCACGTCTGATTTGACTGGGATGACCTCCCCCCTTGCGTTGACGATTATTGTGAGAACTTATCCAAACAAAGCTCCTGCCCCTCACACCTGGATTGATCTGGGATGACCTCCCTCCTGTGTGTGAAAGATAACTGCAGAAACTTAACCGATTCAAAGCCCTCGCTCCTCACACCTGGATTGATCTGGGATAACCTCCCTCCAATGTGTGAAGAATAACTGCGTGGACTTATCCAAAACAAAGCTCCCGCCACTCACACCTGGATTTTTTCTGGGATGACCTCCCTCCTGTGTGTGAAAGATAACTGCGGGAACTTATCCAGCAATTTGGCTTTTGCTATACAGACCCAGAAATCAGCAAGCAAAAACACAGTCACCGTTCCAACTTTCTCCCGGTTCACATAAAACATGAAACATACACCGCACAGCAGCAAACAACTCGGCTTATATCTCAGGGCTTTTGGATAAGGGTATGGACTTTTTACACTACCTGGGAATGCGGTGATGACCACGTCCAACCGGCTAGAAGTGTAGGCTAGGACTAGGCACAGGGAACATTCAGGTAAGATGACAGAGTTTTCTTACCTTACTGATGGAGCTGCAGTCTCGGTCCCGTGTGCCAAGGCCAGGGCCAACACCCTCAGCCAAGGGAATCGGCTCTCTCACAGTCTTGCCTAAAAACACAGCTATGAATAAAGAATGGTACCAGAATGTTCTCCAAGAGCAACTTCTCCCAACCCTCCAAGAGCAGTTTGGCGATCAACAATGCCTTTTCCAGCATGATGGAGCACCTTACCATAAAGCAAAGGTGATAACTAAATGGCTCAGGGAACAAAACATAGAGATTTTGGGTCCATGGCCTGGAAACTCCCCAGATCTTAATCCCATTGAGAACTTGTGGTCAATCATCAAGAGACGGGTGGACAAATAAAAACCGAAAAATTCTGACAAAATGAAAGCATTGATTGTGCAAGAATGGACTGCTATCAGTCAGGATTTGGTCCAGAAGTTGATTAAGAGCATGCCAGGGAGAATTGCAGAGGTCCTGAAGAAGAAGGGTCAACACTGCAAATATTGACTTGCTGCATTAACTCATTCTAACTGTCAATATAAGCTTTTGTTACTCATATGTTTGCAATTATATTTCTGTCTGTGATAAAAACATCTGTCAAACACACATAAAAACCAGAGGGCAGCAGATCATGTGAAAATATAATATTTGTGTCATTCTCAAAACTTTTGGCCATGGCTGTACTTATATAGTTAAGTAGACATAGGTAGTAGACATTCATTAAAATTTCTATAAATGATTAAAGAAAAAACACAATGTTAAAAACATTATCCGAGAGACATATCAATTAATTCAATAATGAAACATAATTTCATTTCGTTTATTCAGGCCATTCGGTGTTCTGATGTCCAGGTTGTAAATCCAGAATGCTTCACGCGTGAGGAGAAGCCGTCTGACATCTCCCCGCGTGCAGATCTCCTGACCTTCTCTATACCACAGACCGGGAAGGATGCCGTACTGCATGCATGGTGTGTAATGAAATGTTTGGCCAATGGGTAAACATTAGTTCGTGTGATTAATGTTAGATATATCTCTTAAGTGTTCTGATATATGCATTAGTAGTGGAGAATAGCTATGATTTGTCAAACTCAATTTGACAGGTGCCCCGCCCCTATCAAAGTGTATCAAAAGTGTGTAACCACGCCCTTCCTAGCAGTGTATCTGATTGACTCTCATTTTATAAGACTTTTATATGATTTTGATTTTAATACTGTGATTCTAATTTTATAAGTGCTTTTTATATCCCCACCAGCAAAGTGTGTAAATTTGAGCTCACTAGCTAATTCCAGACTTAATTAGTAGCAGCTGTGCGATGTCCCAAGTACATGCCGGAAACAGAGCAGTTTAAAAGATAATATTGTCTGAAGCAACAATGCAGGATGTTATGAGTTCTCTAAAACAGCCCAGTTTAAAACTAATTGTATTAAAAAGTATAAATCTTCTCAGGTGTATATGTCCGGAGATCATTGTTTGAAGCAACAATGCCGTATGTTATGGATTCTCGGACACAGATCAGTTTAAACGATTTTATTCAAGCAAAAAAGGCAGCACTCTGTATCTCCATAGCATGCAAATATGAAAAATGAATTGCATTACTGCATTAGAAAAATGAAAAAGCTTAGCTCATAAAATGGCCAATTTATGTGTACCTGGAAGCCACGTTAAGGCGTTTCTCATATTCCAGGACCTAAACCTAATGCCAATCCTTGCTTAGACTAAAGTCTTCATCTGTATGGGAACCTATGATTCCTCTCTTTAAACTTAAATCTCCATCTCTGTGGATGGGTAGTGGCCCTGCTGTGATTAAAAACGCCTGCGGCTAAGAGGCAGAGTGCTCAGTCAAAAGGCTAATGAATATAAATTTCAAAAAACTGACAGTCACATCCAAGCATAAACTAACTGTGAACAGGTGCTTAACCTAGGGTCACCAACTCATATACACTCAAACAAAAAAGGCAGCACTCTGCAGCGTCATAGCAGGCAAATATGGAATATGAAATGTGTCCGCCTTGTGGACACAGAGGATTTTCGAGACCTTATGTCCGTCGCAGTGCCCCAGTACCAGATGCCCAGTCGGCACTACGTCTCAAAGAAAGGTGTGCCTGCGCTCCACCAGCATGTCGCACACAACATCACCGCTTCTTTGAGAAACTCAGTGTGTTACAGGGTGCATTTCACCACAGACACTTGGACGAGTAGGCATGGACAGGGGCGTTACATGTCACTGACTGGGCACTGGGTAACTATGGTGACAGCAGGACAAGGGGCTGCTGTCCAAGTCTTGCCGTCCCCACGAGTTGTGCGTCAATCCTCTTTATCTCGAAGTTCCTCCAATGCTTCTGCCTCCTCAACCTCCTCTCGGTCCTCCGCCTGCACCCAAAGACTGTCTGGTCATGCCACGGGCTTTCTAATTGCGCAGAAGGGATCCTGCAGCACACCTCCTTGCTATGCTGGCAGAAGGGCTCAACGTCATCAGGCGGTTTTTACGCTGAAATGTCTGGGAAATGTGAGTCACACAGCTGAAGAGTTGTGGTCAGCTCTGTAGAACCAGTTTCATGAATGGTTGTCTCCACTGGACCTGCAACCAGGGAAGGCCGTGTGCTACAATGCCGCAAACCTGGGTGCGGCACTTCGCCGGGGCAATGTCACACTCGTGCCTTGTATGGCTCACGTGTTGAACCTGGTTGTCCAGCAATTTTTAGCCCACTATCCCGGACTACATGGCCTTCTGCAGAGGGCACGGTCGCTGTGTGCTCACTTCTGCCGTTCGCATCCCGAAGCTCAGCGACTTACATCTCTACAGAAGACGTTGGGCCTGCCACTTCACCAGCTAAAATGCGATGTGCCAACATGGTGGAATTCAACTCTGCACATGTTGCAACGACTGTGGCAGCACCGACAAGCCCTGGTGCAATACGTTCTGAGTTATAACCTGGGCCAACGAAATCCAGAGGTGGGGCAAATCACGCTGGAGGAGTGGTCTCAGATCAGGGACCTATGCACCCTACTGCACAGTTTTGAAATGGCCACAAAGATGTCTAGTGCTGACGATGCCATTATCAGCATGACTATTCCGGTGATTTACATGCTGAAGCACATGTTAAACAGAATTCGGAGTCAGGTGGTGGAACAAGAGTAGGTGGAGGAAGTAGAGGAGTAGGAGTTGTATGTGGAAGGGCTAACATCTGCAAGGTCCAGACGGTCAGCAGCACCAAGGCAGCAGGCATGGGAGGGTGGGGGAGAGGGATTAACCAGGGCGCATGGTAGCAGCCAAACTAGTGAGGAAGTTGAAGGAGCCCAGGAAGAAGTGGAGGACGAACTGGCGATGGGCATGGAAGACTCATCAGATGAGGGAAACCTTGATCACATTTCTGTTGTGCGAGGTTGGGGGGAGAGGGCAGAGGAAGGAAGCATGATTCTTACCTCGCCACCAACACAACAGGGACTTGGTGCTCCTGGATGAGCAAGACACATGAGTGCCTTCTTGCTGCACTACCTGCAACATGACCCTCGAATTGTCAGAATTCGAAATAATCCTGACTACTGGGTAGCCACACTGTTAGATCCCCGGTACAAAAGTAAATTTGCCGAAATAATTCCTGCCATAGAAAGGATTCACGCATGCAGGAGTATCAGCAGAGACTGTTGCAGAATCTTACATGTGCTTTTCCACAAAACACCAGTGGTGCACGTAGTGAATCTCACAGTTCTAACTTGCCAACCGTGGGACTGTCGAGTCTTCAGCACTCAAACCGTAACAGAAACACAGTATCTGCTGGTGTTCACATCAATTTTGCGGAATCCTTTCACCACTTATTTAGCCCATCCTTTGCAAGGCCACAGGAGACAAGAATTCAGACACATAGTCAACGCCTAGAGACGATGGTACAGGAGTATCTCCAACTGAACATCGAAGCCATGACTGTGTCACTGGACCCTTGCTCTTTTTGGGCTTCCAATCTGGATAAATGGCCGGAGCTCGCCACTCATGCCTTGGAGATCTTGTCATGCCCCGCAGCCAGCATTCTCACTGAACGTGTGTTCAGTGCTGCTGGTGGTGTGCTGACAGATAAGCACACACGGCTGTCCACTGAGAATGTAGACAGACTCACGTTCATAAAGATGAACAAATCATGGATCCGCAAGGACTTTTCTACCCCTGTGTCATCCTGGGGAGAGTAAAAGCTTGAGGATTTGGTAAAATCACATCACCAACCGTTTTAAGCTTTCAAATTACTAATAATTTTTAGCTGAATCTTGCCTGGGAAAATAATTTTGGCCCTGTAGCAGTGTGTGGTACTCATTCTATTAGGCCATCTATACTAAGCTCCACCAACTTTCAAATTAATAATAATTTTTAGCTGCATCTTGCTTGGACAATAATTTTGGGCCTGTAGCAGTGTGTGGTACTCATTCTATTAGGCCATCTATACTAAGCTCCACCAGCTTTCAAATTAATACGAATTTTTAGCTGCATCTTACCTGGAAAATAACTTTGGGCCTGTAGCAATGTGTGGTACTCATTCTATTTGGCCATCTATGCTAAGCTCCACCAGCTTTCAAATTAATAATAATTTTTAGCTGCATCTTGCATGGACAATAATTTTGGGCCTGTAGCAGTGTGTGGTACTCATTCTATTAGAGAAGCAGGAGGATCGTGAAGCAGTCAGCACCCATACTGCTCAGGAACCAGTACCAGGCTCTCACACAGGAGAATGATGAAGAAATACATCAGGATAAGACTTTGCCCACAAAGAGCAACCTTGTAAGCCCTCAGAGTCCTCCCGAATGGAGAAAGAAAACTGTTGTGATGAAGAAACGGAGAGTTGTTGTCATGGGGGATTCCCTGTTGAGAGGAACAGAGGCCGCTATCTGTAGACCGGATATAACCTCAAGAGAAATGTGCTGTCTTCCAGGTGCAAAAATTAAAGATGTGTCTGACAGGATATCAGGACTGTTCAGACCTAAAGATGACTACCCATTCCTGCTAATACATGTGGGGACAAATGACACCACAAGAAGTGACCTGGAAACCATCTGCAATGACTTTGAAAATTTAGGCAAGAAAGTGAAAGAACTGGGTGCTCAGGTGGTCTTCTCATCCATCCTCCCAGTGGATGGCCATGGAACAAGGAGGTAGAATAAGATTCTGCAGGTGAACAACTGGCTACGTCGATGATGCCGTCAGCAAGGATTTGGATTTCTGGATCATGGAGTGAATTACCTATACGATGGACTACTTGCTAGAGATAGGGTACACCTTACGAAGACTGGAAAACATGTATTTGGAAGTCGCCTTGCTACACTCATCAGGAGAGCTTTAAACTAGAACAATGTGGGAAGGGAAGCAAAACGCCAGAAAAAGCCATACACCTGACAAATGCTATTGAGAACTCGGCTATTAGAAGTGGAAAGGAAGAACGAAGACAAAACAATCTAAATAATAAAAATATTGACGGAAGAGAAACCAATCACAAACTAAAATGTTTTTATACAAATGCACAAAGCATGGGCAACAAACAAGGAGAATTGGAACTACTAACGCTGGAGAAGAAGTATGATGTCATTGGAATCACTGAAACTTGGTGGGACGATACACATGATTGGAATACAAGGCTAGAAGGATACAACTTATTTGCAAGAAACAGACTTGATAAACGAGGAGGAGGTGTCACATTGTATGTTAGAAAAGCGTATATCTGCACAGAGATTGACGCTTCAGAGACTGGGAGTTCTGTGGAAACTGTTTGGGTAAGAATACAAGGACAGAACAATGGAAAGGACACCATTGTAGGCATTTACTACAGGCCGCCTATGCAAGCTGAAGATATGGATGAACTCTTTATGCATCAAATGGCCAAGTTCTCCAAAAAATATGACATAGTGGTCATGGGAGATTTCAACTATCCAGACATTTGTTGGGAATCTCTCTCAGGCAAAACTAACAGGTCAAGGAAATTCTTATCCTCTCTTGCTGACAACTTTATCTTTCAAAAGGTAGAGGAGAAAACAAGGGGATCTGCTACCTTGGATCTAATCCTTATAAACAGGGAGGAAATGGTTGACGAGGTAAGAGTGGCTGGGACCCTAGGAGGTAGTGACCATGCTATTTTAGAATTTTGGATAACAAGAGGAGGAAGACCTGTGAAGACTCAGACGTCAAGATTAGATTTCAGAAAGGCAGATTTTAAGGGACTCCGAAAGAGAATTGGAGGGATCCAATGGCAGGATATCCTTAAGGACAAAAATGTCCAGGAAGGATGGGACATCTTGAAAAATGAGATTCTCAAAGCACAATCGTTAACAATTCCAAAAAGAGGGAAGAATGGGAAGCATTTAAGGAAACCAGGATGGATGAACACAGAACTTAAACACATGCTAAAAAGGAAGAAAGAAATGTTTATCAAATGGAAAGAGGGAGGCATATCTAAAGAAGAATATAATGCCATCTGCAGAACCTGCAGGGCACAAATCAGATTATCTAAAGCTGACAATGAATTAAGGCTTGCAAGAGATGTCAAAAGCAACAAAAAAGGATTTTGGGGATACGTCAAAAGTAAAAAAAATGTCAAAGATGCTATAGGATTTTTACAGGATGAAAATGATGAAATGGTAAGACAGGATGTTGAGAAGGCTGAACTTTTAAATTCCTATTTGATTGTTCTCTCAGAAAGGAAATGTAACATCAACTGATCTTCACTGTCCTATTAAAGGAATAAAAGAATCCAGGATATCTATAAACAAAAGACAGTGAGGAAACACTTAGCTAACCTAAATTAATTCAAGTCTCCAGGTCCAGATGAATTACACACCAGAATACTGAAGGAGATAGCAGAAGAAATTCTTGAACCACTGTCCATAATCTTTGAAAATTCTTGGAGAGCAGGAGAAGTCCCAGAAGACTGGAGAAGAGCAAATGTTGTTCCTATCTTCAAAAAGGGGAAGAAGGTGGACCCAGGGAACTACAGGCCGGTGAGTCTGACTTCTATACCAGGAAAAATCTTTGAACAAATTATTAAAGAACATGTATGTAAGTACCTGCATAAGAATGAAGTGATTAAACAGAGTCAGCATGGGTTTGTAACTAATAAGTCATGTCAGACTAACTTAATTTCCTTCTATGACAGAATCACTGACTGGGTGGATCAGGGAAATGCTGTAGATATAGTATATCTTGACTTCAGCAAAGCATTTGACAAAGTATCTCACACAATCCTTATTGAAAAAATGACTAAGTATGGAATGGACAAGGCAACTGTTAGGTGGATTCATAACTGGCTTAGTGATCGGACTCAAAGAGTGGTCGTAAATGGTTGCACATCCAGTTGGAAGAATGTCTCAAGTGGGGTACCACAAGGCTCTGTTTTGGGCCCTGTATTGTTCAACATCTTTATCAATGATTTAGATGAAGGAATTGAGGGTAAACTGATCAAATTTGCTGATGACACAAAGCTAGGAGGGGTAGCAAATACTAGAGAAGAGAGAGAGAGGATTCAAAAAGATATACATAAACTGGAGCAGTGGGCAGCAACTAACAGAATGGTTTTTAACAGGGAAAAATGCAAAGTACTACATCTGGGCAATAAAAATGAAAAAAACATATACAAAATGGGAGGAATAGGGCTAAGTAACAGCACATGTGAAAAAGACTTGGGTATACTAATTGATCACAGACTTAACATGAGTCAACAGTGTGATGCAGCAGCAAAAAAGGCAAATACAATTCTAGGATGTATCAACAGAAGCATACAGTCTAGATCACGTGAGGTCATTATTGCCCTCTACTCCTCTTTGGTCAGACCTCATCTGGAATACTGTGTCCAGTTTTGGGCACCACATTTTAAAAAAGACATCAACAAACTGGAGCAAGTTCAAAGGAGAGCCACCAGAATGGTGACCGGTCTGCAAACCATGTCCTATGAGGAACGGTTGCAGGATTTGGGAATGTTTAGCTTACAAAAAAGAAGACTGAGAGGAGACTTAATAGCTGTCTACAAATATCTCAAGGGCTGTCACATTGTAGAAGGATCATCTTTATTCTCATTTGCACAAGGAAAGACTAGAAGCAATGGGATGAAACTAAATGGGAGGAGACACAGATTAGATATTAGAAAAAACTTTTTGACAGTTAGGGTGATCAAGGAGTGGAACAGGCTGCCACGAGAGGTGGTAAGTTCTCCTTCAATGGAAGTCTTCAAACAGAGGCTGGACAGACATCTGTCTGGGATGATTTAGAGAATCCTGTTTTAAGCAGGGGGTTGGACCAGATGGCCCAGGAGGTCCCTTCCAACTCTACCATTCTATGATTCTAATTTTCTATTAGGCCATCTATACTAAGCTACACCAGCTTTCAAATTAATAATAATTTTTAGCTGCATTTTGCCTGGAAAATAACTTTGGGCCTGTAGCTGTGTGTGGTACTCATTCTATTAGGCAATCTATACTAAGCTCCACCAACTTTCAAATTAATAATGATTTTTAGCTGCATCTTGCCTGGACAATAATTTTGGGCCTGTAGCAGTGTGTGGTACTCATTCTATTAGGCCATCTATACTAAGCTCCACCAGCTTTCAAATTAATAATAATTTTTAGCTTCATCTTGCTTGGAAAATAACTTTGGGCCTGTAGCAGTGTGTGGTACTCATTCTTTTAGGCCATCTATACTAAGCTTCACCAGCTTTTAAATTAATAATAATTTTTGTTCTCTCTGAATGTGTGTTCAGCGCTGCTGGTGGTGTGCTGAGTCGGACAGATAAGCGCACGCGGCTGTCCACTGAGAATGTAGACAGACTCACGTTCATAAAGATGAACAAATCATGGATCCGCAAGGACTTTTCTACCCCTGTGTCATCCTGGGGAGAGTAAAGCTTGAGGATTTGGTTAAAATCACCTCACCAACCATTTTAAGCAACTCTGGGGCAATTGATGCTACTTAAGTGGTGTCTGTGCCCCAAATTTTGGGAAAAAATGGAGACTCTTTTTGGAGTCCCCTTGCTGTGTTTTACGTGACGTTGGCATCATCAATTACAGGTGGGTTGGGTCATCCCCTCCCCCTTTTAACCGTAAGTAACTACATACACTATGGCTTGGGGTAACACAGATGGTTGAGTGTGAAGAGCTGTTTACTCATACTATAGCCTGGGAATCAGAGTTCTGCTCTAAAGCTTGAGTGTCTGCTAGTCAGCGGAGTAGCCACAGGCTGTAGATCTAATTACAAATTTTTAACTGCATCTAGCCCAGACAATAATTTTGGGCCTAGTAGCAGTGTCTGCTAGTCAGCGGATTAACCCAGCTTTTAAGCAAGCTATACCTCCTGTACTTTGTACACTTAATTTTTTCAAAGGAAATGCTTCAGGCCCCGGGACAATCAGTGAAGAGCATCGGGGAGGCACCCCAAGGCACAGGGGCTATGACTGGCGGTAGGACTCCTTGCGGTGGACCGCCAAGCTTGATTCTTATAAAAGCTTTTTAACTGCAGCAGCTTTACTGGACGCTACTGGAGCTGGAATTACCAAGGCTGCTGGCATGAGACTTGCCCTCCAATAGATCCTTGTAAAAGGATTTAAAGTGTACTGATTCAAATTAGAGAGACAATTTTAATTAAAAAGATTAGACCTGCCTCCACCGCAGGGGGGCTTGCTCGACTCACCAGCGGACAGGTTCCAGTATTGGGAGAGGAGGGCTGGCCATCAGGGTCCACCGCAGGTCTGGCACAAACCCGGCAACACTCAGGTCGCACGGGAAAGAACGGATTGACCGTGTCGGCTTCGCACTTTTTTGGTTTTAGAAGGGCATGACATGCCTATATCCGTGTCTCCTCCTCCTTTTACTCCTCCACCTCTTTTCTTTTCGCATGACTATATGTACTTGTCACTTTTCCATGTGTTAGTTGTGTCTTCTGAGCAATTTGTCAGCTTTTGGACACCTTTGAAGTGTTTTCTATGTGTTTTCTAGGTGTTTCTATGTGTTTTGGTTTGCCTTCCATTGGTTTTAACGGTGTTCGACGGTGTTCGACGAACAGTTCGACAAACAGTTAGTCGAACACACGGCTGTTCGGCAAACCGAACCGAACTCGAACACTACAGGGGTGGCTCATCACTAGTCATAATCACAGATGCAGATTCTTTACTGTAGACTATGGAACTCTCTGCCGTCTAATGTTGTAATGAGTGATTACCTACTAAAATTTAAGAAGGGACTGGATGCCTTTCTTGAAAAGTATAATATTACAGGCTATATTCACTAGTTTCCTAGATACTGCGTTGATCCAGGGAGCTAGTCTGATTGCCGTATGTGGAATCAGGAAGGAATTTTTTTCCCTAATGTGAAGCTTACTGTTTACCACTTGGGTTTTTTTTGCCTTCCTCTGGATCAACATGTTAGGGCAGGATAGAATAGGATATGGGTTGAAGTCTTCCTTCAACCTTAATAACTTTGACCTATGAACTACTAGAACACAGTTTTGACTCCATATAAGTCACTATTGTGACCACATTTAGAACATGTTGTGTAGTTTTGGAGTGCAGTGTATAAGAAGGACATAGCTGAACAAAAGTTTGTGTAGAGAACAGCAACCAAGGTTATTAATAAAATGGGTGTTAGGGTCTGCGGAACGCACCAAGTAAATATAAATAATGGGGTTCACCGTGCAGGCAGAGGCTGCTGCTAGTAAGATGGCGGTATAAGCGAACTCTGTTACTACACAGAGTCGCAAACATAGATGCTTTGGCTCTATATGGCGGTATAAGCTAACTCTGTTACACCACAGAGTCGCTGAGGTAGAGACGCAGAGATAGAGACTGTGTCCTGTTAACACCACAGGGGTACACAGATAACTGCTGTGCGGATAGCAGTCCATGGTCATGCAGTCAGCAACGCAAACAAGCAACTCCTCACCGGAGTAGCCGGTATTCTAGAGGCTTATTTCAGCCAAGCCCTGAACACATGCATACAAATCTCCTCACCGGAGGTGCCGGTATTCTAGGGGCTTATTTCAGCCGAGCCCTAACCGCATGCGTGCATGATCACACTGGCGAAAAGCACATAACACAATTGATACTAGCGCATGGCCGAGCGGGTATGCAACCCTTTTATAGCAGCAACTACAAGACCTTCCAGAAAAGGACCAATGAGAAACTGTGTAAGGTTCTATGTATATATTCCTGAAACTCAGTTTGTTCGTCAGCCATTTTACTTTCTGTCTTGCTGCAGCTATCTTGCCCTCAGTCAAAATGGAGTTTCCAGCTTGCATGTTCCCGCCCTGATTCTCTCCTTTGCTTCTTAAGCAGCCACAGCTGAGCAATCAGTGCTTCAGAATCTAGCCTGCAGTGAACCTGTGACTTGACTCCTGTAAGCCTTGGACCTTGTACTCCAGCTATTCCTACTGAGGAACTCTGAAGCACTTGTGGACTCTGAACCCTGCTCTTTGAAAGACCCACGTTTGCATGGACTTACGGTAACAGAGAAGAAGATCCTGAATCTGTATTGGAGAGTGATTGCTGAGCTTGGATTACTCTGGCCTGCTGTGTCTCCTGTTTCTGTGTCTGCAAACTGTGTGACTATTTCTGCCAACTTGTATGAAGTAATACAGGACTTTTCTATATCAAACCTGTGACTCCTGTGTTTTCATCGCACCCAAGCACAAGACGCTATATGAACTGTACTACATACATTACAAACTGTTTCAGAACACAAGCAGTTTCAGGACCTTCCTGGCAGACCAATAGGAGCTGCTGCAGTACCTGAGCATGTGACCCCTGATCTCCAATGAGAGATCTTACCCTGGGCATGCTCAGAAGGGGAAACGCAGGACTTAGTCCCAAGACTGCCTGCTCCAGCATTGGTTATAATAGAGGAACAAGAAGAGGCAGCAACAAGCCTCTGCACAGTATTAGACGGAGCGAGACCGGGACTGACGTCTCCGCTGAGCAGGCTCCACTGCGGCCGGAGATGGATGGGACGCAGCGGGACTGGTTCGAGATTCCCCTTGTGCAGTAGCAGGAATTCGATCCCTAACAATGGTGACTGCAATACCAGACAGTTATCAAACTTTGGGCTATTCAGCTTGGAAAATGTAGGCTAATGGCAATGTTATTACAATGTACAACTATATGAGGAGAGAGTACAGAGATCTGTGTAATGATCTTTTTGCAGCTATGACATCTAGCAGATTATCATAACTTGTACAGTTGTAATATGTAGGTGCTGGATGCAGTAACACAAATGCTGCAGAGAGGGAGATAATAGGCAAACAAGAAATGCACTGTTAACAGTTGCACTTATGGTGGCTTCTCAGCTGGTCACTTGTTGATAGTCCCATGGGTAGTGGATTGCCAGCGCAGTCAACATGGCTTCTCAGGCACTCCCGCCGTAATCACGGTCCTGCTTTTAGTGGCAGCAGGCAGTCTCCGATTTTACCGCTGAGCCCTCGTCCATATAACAGTGGAGTGAAAGAATATGCCCTATGCAAAGTTCAACCTGGCATGTGTCCCTCTGGGCAGCCTCCATCCCTCAAGCGGCTGCACTGCAAAGCTCTGGCTGGCGTGCGCCTCCTGGTGTGTCAGCCGACACCTGGTCGTCCGTAGTCCGATACTCTGTCTGATGCATGTCACCTGCGCACCCTGGTTCTGGTGAGTCCCTCACTATGCTGCCCTTTCTCTTCACACCACGGATTGCCACTGCCCTCACAGTGGTTGCAGTCTGTACTCTTCGGCATTCGCGGAAGACTGCTTCAGTTGCCGAGCAACCCGGTTTACCTCACACTGACTAGGCCACGCCCCCTTCACCTGGTTACTGGCTCGCTCTAGCTGCAATCTCGTTTTCCACAGGAACAGGAGTTTGGCCCCATCAGTTCCGGACCCAACGCTTCAACAGCCCTATCAGCCCGGTCCTCCTTCTACAGAGTGATGTTAGCAACTGGACCATAAGCGATCAGTGGTTCGATGTGGATCACAGTTTGCACGGAAAATCACCAAAGTAACTGGGTAAGTTGCTATTCTGTAGATGAAAGTTCAATGGTGTTCAGGGTCATCTCCTCTTCTTTGCATGTTAGCTCATATGTTCAGTCTGGTCTTCTTGCTTTCTCATCTGTAGAGTGTAAGCTCTTATGGTCAGCAGGTCCTGTTTCTCTCACCTGTAGTTTGTAAGGTCTTATGTTGGGCTGGTTTTTCCACTCTCCTTTCTAAATGGATATTTTCCAAGCAATTGCAATCTGTCCAGTTTAAGGAGACTTAAAGCCACAATGCTATTTCCCAGAGGAGCATGCAGCTTTAAGTCTCCTCATCTTGGCATGCTTAGCTTGTCAATCTCGCAAGGAGAAATGATACTCTTGGATATCGGTCAGACGCCTCTCACACAGTCAACCAGATCTCACACTTTGCACTGACATGGGGAAGTACCCGAAACACAGTGTCTGCAAATTGAGATTCTGGTTTGACTTTTATTGTCAGCATGTGACAAGGCTTTTTATAGGGTCTAAGGCTTTAAGGCCTCTTTCAACATCAGTTTTTTCCCTCAGTCACAATCCGTTGTTTCGACGGATTGATGGATCCATCGCAGATTGTGAAAAACTGATGAACTGATCCATTTTTTCGACGGATCCGAAGTCGATCTGTCGAAAAACGGATCAGTCTGTTAGGGTTCGATTTCCCGCTGCTGCACAAGGGGAGTCTCGAACCGTCCCGCTGCAGTTTCCATTCATCTCCGGCCGCAGTGGAGCCTGCTCAGCAGAGTCGTCGGTCAGGCATCTTGCCACTCTCTACTGTGTAGTGACTTGCTGCTGTCTTCCTGGATCTGCTATTATAGCCAGTGCTGGAGCAGTCGTCTTTGAGACAAAGTCCTGCGTTTTCCCATCTGAGCATGCCAGAGTGAGATCTCTCATTGGAGATCAGGGGTCACATGCTCAGGTGCTGCATCAGCTCCTATTGGTCCGCCAGGAAGGTCATGTAGCTACGTTGTTTGTAACAGCTCTCATTGGTCCTTGTTCCTGGAAGTCCTGTAGCTGTTGCAAAAAGGGTAGCATGGCTGCGCCGCCATGCGCTAATATCAATCATTGTATGCTATGCGCCAGTGTGCATGTGTATGTGTGGATAGGGACCCGGCTGAAATAAGCCACTAGAATACCGACTTAATCGGTGAGGAGTTTGGTATGGTAGCTGGTCAGGGTCGGTGTCCTAGATGCCCTAGATTACCGGCATAACTGGTGAGAGTTTTGATTGCCTAATTCAGGTCTGGGTTCAGACGCCATAGATTGCGGGTGACTCCGCGAGGACATAGCACTGATCACGCTTTATGACGCGTAGCACTTAACTGTGTACCTGAGAGCCTGACAGGACACAGTACTTTTTCTCACGGCCTGTGACGTAACAGGGTTCGCTTTCAACGCTAGACAGCGCCCTAGCGTGTTTTCTTTGCCACTCAGTTGTGTCTAGTGAGTGCGCACACATCGCCATTTAGCGCTGCGGCTCTCCTTCTAGCGGCTCTGTGGAGTAACAGAGTTCGCACTTATTGCCACAGCGCATTACGGCGTTTATGTTGGCGACTCTGCGGGATAACAGAGTTTGCTTCTCGCGCCATTTCTACTAGCAGCAGGCTCCGCTTGCACGGTGGACCCGGGCTGCGAACGCACCTCTCTACTTTATATATTTGGTGCGTTCCGCAGACCCTTAACATAATATTAGCGCCAGGGTCTGGCTGGTAAAATGGCGGACGACCAGCATCTGCAGCGGTATATCCAGCAGCTGGAGGGTAGGTTGGCGGCTCTTGAGCGCACAACCTCAGCTGTGGATGTTACCGCAGTCGCTGTTCAGGCTGCTAGCGTGGCTGCAGCCAGTTTGTCTTCTGCCACCTCTGCCCCTACATTATCCCACCTCCCGCTTCCTGACAAGTTTGCCGGTGATAGCAAGCAATGTCGAGGATTCGTGAGTCAGTGCTCTATACAGCTCGAGCTTCTGGCTGCACGTTTTCCCACGGATTGGGCACAAGTGGGTTTTGTACTTTCTCTACTCTCGGGCAGAGCGTTGGAGTGGGCAACGCCGCTGTGGGAGCGCGACGATTGTGTGGTGCGGAGTGCTCCGCGTTTCTTGGAGGCTCTTAAAAAGGTCTTTTTAGGACCTCAGGTCACCCACGATACGGCGCTACAACTGCTGGCATTGGCACAGGGTTCGTCTTTGGTCAGTCTGTTTTCTGTCCAGTTTCGGACTCTAGCTTCTGAGCTAGATTGGTCTGATAAAGTTCTTATTCCAATCTACTGGCGAGGACTGGCTGACCATGTTAAAGACGCTTTGGCTACCAGGGAGATTCCCGCCACACTGGAGAAGCTTATCTCCATATCTACCCGCATTGACCTCCGTTTTCACGAGCGGAGGTTGGAGCGGGACCAGTGTAGGCAGAGGTTTCGGTTGGCTCCCACCTTTGCCAAACCTCTTGAATTTCCCGACCTGGCGTCCGAACCCCAAAAGGCCACAGAAGTTCCTCATGCAGGACCTAAGTCTCGGTCCGTCCGAGTATCCGTGGTCTGTAACCGTTGTCAGCAGACAGGACACTATGCCAACAAATGTCCTCAGCGATCGGGGAAGCGATCGCGTCTAGTGGTCCTGGGAGGAGGTTCACTAGAGACAGCGGCATTTTCCTCCAAGATGACACTTAAAGGGACAATCACTGTTGGTACTTCCATTCTCACCGCCGACCTTTGCGTGGACTCAGGAGCAGAGGGGAATTTCATGTCCTCTAGCTTTGTTCGCCGTCATGCAATACCTCTGGTGGCGCTTGACAAATCAGTGACTGTCCGGGTAGTGAATGGGTCGACATTGCCCTCACAAATTACACACCAGACTGTTCCACTTGCATTGTCTGTATCTCCTTCCCATCAGGAACTTATTTCCCTACTCGTCCTTCCGAGGGAATAGACGAGATCCTACTAGGTATACCTTGGCTCCTTTTCCACTCCCCACATACAGAGTGGACTTGGGTAGGATACTGGGTTGGAGTGATGCATGTAGAGGCAGATGTGTCAGGAGTTGCGTTCAGGTTACCACTATGGAGTTACCCGCAGATCTTACTCCACTTCCCAAGCACTACTGGTCATATGCAGACGTGTTCTCCAAGAAGGCTGCGGAGACTCTTCGCCTCATCGCCCCTATGACTGTCCTATCGACCTCTTGCCTGGCGCAGAACCTCCTCGGGGAAGGGTCTATCCCTCTCTCTTCCTGAGACAGAGGCCATGTCGCAATATATTCAGGAGAACCTGGCAAGAGGGTTTATTAGGAAGTCGGTGTCACCGGCAGGGGCGGGATTGTTCTTCGTGCAGAAGAAAAACGGAGAATTGCGTCCGTGTATTGATTACAGGGGTCTTAACGCCATCACCGTTAAAAACAAGTACCCGTTGCCCTGATTTCTGAGCTTTTTGATAGGCTTCGGGGAGCAAGAGTATTCACTAAACTAGATCTGCGCGGTGCTTATAACCTGATTCGCATCCGTGAGGGGGACGAATGGAAGACGGCTTTTAATACCAGGGATGGGCATTACGAATATCTGGTGATGCCCTTTGGGCTCTGTAATGCTCCAGCCGTTTTCCAAGACTTTGTCAATGACATCTTCCGGGATATGCTCTCCACCTCGGTCGTAGTCTATCTGGATGATATACTCATCTTCTCTCCAGATATTGACTCCCACCGGAGAGATGTCTGCAGAGTCTTCGACCTCTTACGGGCTAATTCCCTCTATGCTAAGTTAGAGAAATGTATGTTTGAGCTGGAGTCTTTACCTTTCCTTGGTTATATCATCTCAACCCAGGGATTGGCTATGGATCCGGCCAAACTACAGGCTGTGATGGACTGGCAGGAACCTCACTCTCTAAAAGCGGTGCATGTTGCGAATGGACTTGAAATGAGTTCTGAGCAGAGGCTCCCTCTGGTGGTTACAAGCGGTACTGGACTGTCCAGTGAAGATTGTGAGGATTGGGAATCAGGTGTTACTGACTGGTCTTATATAAGGGAGTCGCCTTCTCATCAGGGTTGCCGGTGATCAATTGTTCTGGTCTCAATCCTTGATTCCTGTTTCCTTTGTAGCCTGCTGTGTCGTGTCTGCATCTCCTGCTAACAGATAAGACATTTTCTTCTTTTTGTTTTTGTGCTTGATTTTTGCATTTTGTCCTGCACTTCTTTGGGGGCCTTCAGGGTCCCTCCGGGGGCTTTTGCCCTCTCAGTTTAGTTCAGCCACTGATGTTTGTACATTTGCTTTTTCCAGTTTTTTCAGTGGCTGCTGTTTTGATTTTGTTACACCAGAGAACTAATTTAGGTGGTAGAGGTCGTGTGATCTCAGGTGTTTTTGAAACTAGTAGAGTTGGTGCTTTTCAGGGTTTTTTGGGATTGCAGTAAGTGCCCTTCCTAACCTTTTCTATTTAGGTAGTTTGGGCCCCAACGTTTGCTCATACTATTTTCTGTCTGTGTCAGTATTTCTTCTTGTCTAACCGCCATTACATGCTTGGGGGCTTTCTATGTTCTTTGGGGATCTGCTCCGGGGCAGATAGCTTTCCTCTTTCTATCTTTAGGTGTAGTTAGTTTCTCAGGCTGTGACGAGGCGTCTAGGACCAACGTAGGAACGCTCCACGGCTGCCTCTAGTTGTGGTGGTTAGTCAGGGTACTGCAATCTCATAGATTCCAACTGCTCTGGTGTATTGCCTTTTTTACCTACTCCCCAGCTACCGAAACATAACAGTATCACCGGCCGAAAAATTGAAAATTGTATGGTACTCACAGAAGGGAAAAATATTGTGAAAGAAAAAAAGGTTGTCAGAGTTGTTAGAGATATTTTTCTGTTTGTTGCATTTTTTTTTTTCCCTCTGTATCTCTGGGTGCTGGGGAGGATTTTTTCTCTCAATGGAGTTTGCACAGCTGTCTGGCCGTGTGGATCAGCTTGCCACTGAGGTTCGGAGTATTGCTACCTATCTTGCTAGGTTGCCTGTTGTGGAACCTAGGATTCCCATGCCAGATTTGTTTTTGGGGGATCGAGCCAAGTTTCTGAATTTCAAAAATAATTGTAAATTGTTTTTTGCCTTAAAATCTAAGTCCTCAGGGAACGCAGCGCAGCAGGTTCAAATTGTCATCTCTCTCCTGCGCGGCGATCCTCAGGATTGGGCTTTTTCCCTGACACTGGGGATCCTGTTTTGAGTGATGTTGATGCATTTTTTCAGGCCTTGGGGTTATTGTACGATGAGCCTAATGTCTCTGATCAAGCTGAAAAAGCCTTGTTGGCATTAAATCAGGGGCTTGATGACGCTGAGTTATACTGTCAGAGATTCCGTAGGTGGGCAGTCCTGACCAAATGGAATGACGACGCTTTGGCAGCCCTTTTTCGGAAGGGTCTGTCAGATAATGTAAAGGATGTTATGGTGGGATTCCTGTCCCCTCTGGTCTCAATGATTCTATGTCATTAGCGATTCAAATTGACAGATGTTTGCGTGAGCGGAGAAGTATGCGTGGAATAGTGTTGCCTTGTGAACCTGCTTCTGAATCCATGCAGTGTGATAGAGTGGTTTCTGGGGCACAGCGTCATGAGTTTCGAAAGCGCAATGGGTTATGTTTCTTCTGTGGTGATGCCTCTCATGCTATTTCAGTTTGCCCTAAGCGGGGAAGACGTTTTGCACGCTCTGTTGTCTTGGGTAGTGTTCAGACTAAGTTTTTGTTAACTGTTACTCTGATATGCTCTCTGTCCTCATTTTCTGCTCAGGCTTTCGTTGATTCGGGAGCAGCTATTAACCTGATGGATTTTGATTTTGCTAAACATTGTGGGTTTCCCTTGATACCCCTACAGAAGTCTATTCCCTACTGGGGATCGATTCTACCCCTTTAGCTGAGAATAAACCTCAGTTCTCTACTCAGGTGATAATGAGGGTTGAACCTGATCATCAGGAGAGCTGCAAATTTTTGGTTCTGTATAATCTGCATGACATTATCGTACTGGGTTTCCCTTGGTTACAGTCTCATAATCCTGTTTTGGATTGGAAATCTGTGTCTGTAACCAGTTGGGGCTGCCAATGTGTTAATACCAACACTCCTGTTTTTTCTGCCTCCCCCAGGCTCAGGATGTTCCTGACTTTTTGATTGATTTTTCTGATGTGTTTAGCGAAAGTAAATCTGCATCCTTGCCTCCCCATAGGAGCTATGACTGCGCTATTGAATTAGTGCCTGGTAGTAAATTCCCTAAAGGTCGCCTTTTTAACTTGTCTGTACCTGAACATGACGCTATGCGGTCTTATATCAAGGAGTCATTGGAGAAGGGTCATATCAGACCATCCTCTTCACCCTTAGGTGCCGGTTTTTTCTTTGTGGCCAAAAAGGATGGTTCATTAAGGCCGTGTATTGATTATCGTCTTTTGAACAATATTACTGTGAAATATCAATATCCGTTACCCTTGATTTCTGACCTGTTTTCCAGGGTGAAAAACGCTACTTGGTTTACCAAGCTTGACCTCAGGGGGGCATATAACCTTATTCGCATTAAGCACGGGGATGAATGGAAGACGGCATTTAATAACCCTGAGGGGCATTTTGAGTACCTTGTGATGCCCTTTGGGCTCACTAATGCTCCTTCTGTCTTCCAGTCCTTCATGAATGACATTTTCAGGGATTTTGTGGATAAATTTCTGATTGTTTATTTGGATGATATCTTGATTTTTTCTAATGACTGGGACTCTCATGTGAAACATGTTCGAACTGTATTCCAGATTTTGAGAGAGAATGCTCTGTATGTGAAGGGATCAAAGTGTCTTTTTGGCGTACAGAGGATCTCATTTTTGGGATTCATTTTGTCCCCATCTGTTATTGAAATGGACCCGGTCAAGGTTCAGGCCATCTGTGATTGAGTCCAACCTACTTCATTAAAGGCTCTTCAGAGATTCTTGGGTTTTGCCAATTTCTATCGTAAATTTATTGGTAATTTCTCGGTTATTGTTAAACCATTAACTGATTTGACCAAAAAGGGTTCTGATTTAGTGAATTGGCCTCCTGAGGCAGTCTCTGCATTTCAGGAACTTAAGCAGAGATTCACTTCTGCTCCTGTTCTACGGCAGCCTGATGTTTCTCTGCCATTTCAGGTGGAGGTTGATGCCTCTGAAATTGGGGCAGGTGCCGTTTTGTCCCAAAGAGATCCAGAGACCTCTAAAAGTAACCCTTGTGCCTTTTTCTCTCGAAAATTTTCTCCTACTGAACGTAATTATGACGTGGGTAATCGGGAGTTATTGGCCATGAAGTGGGCTTTTGAAGAGTGGAGACATTGGCTGGAGGGAGCCAAACATCAGGTGGTGGTCCTTACGGACCATAAGAATCTGGTTTATCTGGAACTGCCAAGCGACTTAATCCTAGACAGGCCAGGTGGGCCTTTTTTTCACACGTTTTAATTTTGTGGTTTCCTTTCTTCCTGGCACTAAGAATGTTAAGGCGGATGCCCTCTCGAGGAGTTTCCTTGCGGACTCTCCTGAGGTATCTGATCCTTCTGTTATTTTGAAAGAAGGTGTAGTTCTTTCCGCCATCTCGCCCAATTTGAGACTGGCTCTGGAGGGGTGTCAGGAGGATAGGCCCGAGCGCTGCCCTGTTGGGAAATTGTTTGTCCCGGACCAGTGGAAAAAGAGTGTGATGTCTGAGATTCATTGTTCCGCGTTGGCTGGTCATCCTGGAATTTTTGGTACCAGAGACTTGGTTAGTCGGTCCTTTTGGTGGCCTACCTTGTCTCGTGATGTCAGGGAATTTGTGCAGTCCTGCGGGACTTGCTCTCGCTCCAAGCCTTGCTCTCGCTCTAGTGGTTTGTTGATGCCATTGCCTGTGCCCAAGAGACCATGGACCCATATCTCTATGGATTTCATTTCCGACCTCCCTGTTTCTCAGAGAATGACCGTCATCTGGGTGATTTGTGATAGGTTTTCCAAGATGATACATCTTGTGCCATTACCTAAGTTGCCTTCCTCCTCTGAATTGGTGCCTTTGTTCCTTCAGCACGTGGTTCGTTTACACGGCATTCCTGAGAACATTGTGTCTGACAGAGGAGTCCAGTTTGTTTCCAGATTTTGGAGGACCTTTTGTTCTAAACTTGGTGTTCAATTGTCTTTCTCCTCGGCGTTTCATCCTCAGACCAATGGTCAAACTGAGTGAACAAACCAGACATTGGAGACTTATCTAAGATGCTTTGTGTCTGCTGATCAGGATGACTGGGTCTCTTTTTTGCCTTTGGCTGAGTTTGCTCTTAATAATAGGGCTAGCTCTGCCACTTTGATGTCTCCATTTTTCTGTAATTCTGGGTTTCACCCTCGATTTTCTTCAGGACAGACGGAGCCTTCTGTCTGTCCAGGTGTTGACTCTGTTGTGGAGCGTATGCAACAGATTTGGGACCAGGTAGTGGAGAGGTTGTCCCTCTCTCAGGAGAGGGCCCAGCGGTTTGCTAACCGGCATAGGACTGATGGTCCTTGGTTTAAAGTGGGGGACTTGGTCTGGTTGTCCTCAAAAAATATCTATGAGAGTGGCATCTCCTAAATTTAAGCCTAGGTTCATTGGACCTTATAAGATCATGGAGATTCTTAATCCTGTTTCTTTTCGTTTGCTTCTTCCAGGGACATTTAAGATCCATAACGTGTTCCACAAGTCCTTGTTGAAGAGGTTTGTTGAGCCAGTGGTTCCTACTGCTTTGCCTCCTGACCCTGTTCTGGTTGAGGGCAATATGGAGTTTGTGGTTGAGAAAATATTGAATTCTCGTTTTTCTAGACGGAAACTCCAGTATTTGGTTAAGTGGAGAGGTTATGGTCAGGAAGACAATTCTTGGGTGTTTGCTTCGGACATCCATGCTAGGAGACTCATCCGTGCGTATCATAGAACTCATCCTGACCGACCTGGTTGCTCAAGTGAGGGTTCGGTGACCCCTCCTCAAGGGGGGGGTACTGTTGTGAATGGACTTGAAATGAGTTCTGAGCAGAGGCTCCCTCTGGTGGTTACAAGCGGTACTGGACTGTCCAGTGAAGATTGTGAGGATTGGGAATCAGGTGTTACTGACTGGTCTTACATAAGGGAGTCGCCTTCTCATCAGGGTTGCCGGTGATCAATTGTTCTGGTCTCAATCCTTGATTCCTGTTTCCTTTGTAGCCTGCTGTGTCGTGTCTGCATCTCCTGCTAACAGATAAGACATTTTCTTCTTTTTGTTTTTGTGCTTGATTTTTGCATTTTGTCCTGCACTTCTTTGGGGGCCTTCAGGGTCCCCTCCGGGGGCTTTTGCCCTCTCAGTTTAGTTCAGCCACTGATATTTGTACATTTGCTTTTTCCAGTTTTTTCAGTGGCTGCTGTTTTGATTTTGTTACACCAGAGAACTAATTTAGGTGGTAGAGGTCGTGTGATCTCAGGTGTTTTTGAAATTAGTAGAGTTGGTGCTTTTCAGGGTTTTTTGGGATTGCAGTAAGTGCCCTTCCTATCCTTTTCTATTTAGGTAGTTTGGGCCCCAACGTTTGCTCATACTATTTTCTGTCTGTGTCAGTATTTCTTCTTGTCTAACCGCCATTACATGTTTGGGGGCTTTCTATGTTCTTTGGGGATCTGCTCCGGGGCAGATAGCTTTCCTCTTTCTATCTTTAGGTGTAGTTAGTTTCTCAGGCTGTGACGAGGCGTCTAGGACCAACGTAGGAAACGCTCCACGGCTGCCTCTAGTTGTGGTGGTTAGTCAGGGTACTGCAATCTCATAGATTCCAACTGCTCTGGTGTATTGCCTTTTTTACCTGCACTCCCCAGCTACCGAAACATAACAGGTGCAGCGCTTTATGGGGTTCATTAATTACTATCGTCAGTTCATTCCGCATTTCTCTACCTTGGTAGCTCCCTTGGTAGCCCTCACCAAGAAGGGAGCAAATCCCAAAATTGTGGTCGGAAGAGGTCTCCACGGCTTTCTCTTCTATTAAGTCTCATTTTGCTAGCGCTCCCATCCTACATCGCCCCGATGTTGATAAGCCATTTTTATTGGAGGTGGATGCCTCATCCGTTGGTGCTGGAACAGTCCTCTTCCAAAAGGATGCTCAAGGTCGGAAGCATCCTTGCTTCTTCTTCTCTAAGACCTTCACTTCAGCGGAGAGGAATTATTCCATCGGGGATAGGGAGTTGCTAGCCATGAAGTTGGCCTTCTCTGAGTGGAGACATCTGTTGGAGGGGGCCCGTTTTCCCTTCCAAGTCTTCACCGACCACAAAAATTTGGTGTATCTGCAGACAGCTCAGCGGCTTAACTCTCGCCAGGCCAGATGGTCCTTGTTCTTCTCTCGGTTTAATTTCACACTCCATTTCCTCTCTGGAGAGAAGAACATTCGTGCCGACGCTCTCTCTCGCTCTGTGGTGTCCTCTGAAGAGGAGGTAGAGGAGCCTCGGCTTATTGTTCCCACAGAGAGCCTGAGAACAGTGGCTCCGGTTTCACTAGAGTCTGTGCCCCGGGCAAGACTTTTGTGCCTACCAATTTGCGACCGGAGGTACTCTCTTGGGCACATTCGTCCAGGGTTGGTGGACATTTTGGGACAAAGAGGACATCTGAATTGCTGGCGAGGACATATTGGTGGCCGCATATGGTCCGTGATGTTGGGGACTATGTTCGGGCGTGTGTCTCCTGCGCCAAAAATAAGTCTCCACGACAACGGCCAGCTGGTTTACTTTATCCTTTGCCGGTGGCAGACAGGCCCTGGGAGATGGTTGGGATGGACTTTGTGGTGGGCTTGCCCAAGTCTCGGGGTTGCACCATCATTTGGGTAATCACCGACCATTTCTCTAAAATGGTGCATCTGGTGCCACTACCACGGTTACCTTCTGCACGGGCTCTGCAGCGTTGTTCGTTAGGCACATCTTCCGTCTACACGGCATGCCGGACAAAATTGTCAGTGACCGAGGTCCCCAGTTTGCGTCTCGGTTCTGGAGAGAGCTTTGTCGTCTACTCAGTATTGAGTTAAATCTCTCTTCAGCGTATCATCCTGAGACGAATGGGTTGGTAGTGAGGGCCAACCAGACCTTGGTCACCTATCTACGACATTTTGTCTCTGCCAGGCAGGATGACTGGGCATTCTTGCTACCATGGGCTGAGTTTGCATTAAACAATGCTGTGGCTGACTCCACCGGACAGACTCCTTTCCTTCTGAACTACGGTCAGCATCCGCGGGTTCCGGTGCCCATGCCCGTGTCTTCCGCCGACTCCAGGGTGGCAGACTGGGCTGTGGAGGCACGGGACATTTGGGACCGTACCCAGGATGCCATTCAGGCGTCCAAGGAGAGGATGAGGTCCTCTGCTGACGCACATCGGCGCCCCGCTCCAACATTTGCTCCTGGGGACTTGGTGTGGCTCTCCGCCCGTAACATCAGGCTGCGAGTTGAGTCCACTAGAGTTGGCACCCCGCTACCTGGGTCCTTTCAAGGTCCTCAAGCAGGTTAACCCTGTGGTATACCGTTTGGCTCTTCCACCACGCCTGGGTATCTCCGACACCTTTCATGTATCCCTCCTGAAACCCGTGCTCATGTCCCGGTTTTCTGAGTCATCTGCCGGGACATCGGGTTCATCTACGGATGACCATGAGGTGAACGCCATCGTAGGGTGTAAGGTGGTACGGGGCAAAAAGTTTTATTTGGTGGACTGGAGGGGCTATGGGCCTGAGGATAGGTCTTGGGAGCCTGCCGAGCATATTCACGCTCCGCAGCTCATCGCTGTCTTTGAGCGCAGCGAGGCCCAAAGAAGGGGGGGCCCTAGGAGAGGGGGTAATGTTAGGGTTTGATTTCCCGCTGCTGCACAAGGGGAGTCTCGAACCCGTCCCGCTGCGGTCTCCATTCATCTCCGGCCGCAGTGGAGCCTGCTCAGCAGAGACGTCGGTCCAGGCGTCTTGCCCACTCCTCTACTGTGCAGTGACTTGCTGCTGTCTTACCTGGATCTGCTATTATAGCCAGTGCTGGAGCAGTCGTCTTTGAGACAAAGTCCTGCGTTTTCCCATCTGAGCATGCCCAGAGTGAGATCTCTCATTGGAGATCAGGGGTCACATGTTCAGGTGCTGTAGCGGCTCCTATTGGTCCGCCAGGAAGGTCATGTAGCTACGTTTGTTTGTAACAGCTTCTCATTGGTCCTTGTTCCTGGAAGGTCCTGTAGCTGTTGCTATAAAAGGGTAGCATGGCTGGGCCGCCATGCGCTAATATCAATCATTGTATGCTATGCGCCAGTGTGGTCATGTGTATGTGTGGATAGGGACCCGGCTGAAATAAGCCACTAGAATACCGACTTAATCGGTGAGGAGTTTGGTATGGTAGCTGGTCAGGGTCGGTGTCCTAGATGCCCTAGATTACGGCATAACCGGTGAGGAGTTTTGATTGCCGTATTCAGGGTCTGGCGTTCAGACGCCATAGATTGCGAGTGACTCCCGCGAGGACATTAGCACATGATCACGCTTTATGAACGCGTAGCACTTAACTGTGTACCTGAGAGCCTGACAGGACACAGTACTTTTTCTCAGCGGCCCTGTGACGTAACAGGGTTCGCTTTCAACGCTAGACAGCGCCCTAGCGTGTTTTCTTTGCCACTCAGTTGTGTCTAGTGAGTGCGCACACATCGCCATTTAGCGCTGCGGCTCTCCTTCTAGCGGCTCTGTGGAGTAACAGAGTTCGCACTTATTGCCACAGCGCATTACGGCGTTTATGTTGGCGACTCTGCGGGATAACAGAGTTTGCTTCTCGCGCCATTTCTACTAGCAGCAGGCTCCGCTTGCACGGTGGACCCGGGCTGCGAACGCACCTCTCTACTTTATATATTTGGTGCGTTCCGCAGACCCTTAACACATTCGCATCAGTTTTTATATCCGTTTCTTCCGGTTTTCGACGGATCCATTGTTGAAAAGCTGGTAATTCAGTGCGCTGTACAGTAAAATCACACTGACATGTACATATATACACATAGAATACACATATATATATATATGTCATTGAGAACATATTATATATATATATATATATTTATTTATAGTTTATACAGTTCTACATAGCATAATAGCCGCTAAATCAATTGCCGGCTTCTGTAAAATCATTGCAGAACCCGACATGAAATGACACATGGTTTACATACAGTAAACCATTTTATTTCATTTAGTTTTATATATGTTTTAGACTAATAATTAGATGAGTGTATGTGTGCAAAATTTGGGACATCTAGGTGTTAAGTTAACGGGTAAATTTGTTGCAAAAATATGCGTGGGCTCCAGCGGTATTTTCTCCTCCAGACAGGAAAAGCCAGTGACTGAGGACAGATATTAATAGCCTTGAGGGGGACCCTTTTTTTTTTTCCCCCCCGGGCTACTAACATCTGGCCCCAGCCACCTCAGAAAAGGCACATCTATTATTAGATACGCCTTTTCTGGCACTTACCCTCTCTATTCCCATTGCCTTTAGTGGTGGCTCATGGGTTAATGTCACCTTGCTACGGAAAGGTGTGAAATTAGCTTGGGTTAATAATGGAGAGGTGTGAATTAGACAACTATTCATTATTAATCCTATTGTAGTAAAGAATTAAAAAAAAACACACATACACACATTAATTAAAAATCATTTTAATGAAATAATTACATATAGTTTTTGACCAAATTTGTTATGCTGCTAATCCATCTGAATCCCTTGTTCTCCTGTAATAAAAATAAAATAAAAAAGCAACAATATCCATTCCTCTCCCCCACTGCAATCCATCATAAGGGGTTAACTATTTTACAGCAGGGACCGGTGCTAATGCTACAGGCCGGCTTTAAACTGATGCAGAATTAATTAACTCATGTCTGCGCAGGCATCCCGGCTGACCGGAAATGAACTGATTAGTGTGGGAAAGTTTCTTAATTTTTTCCCACGCTATCGAGTTCACTTCAGGTCAGCCGGGGACTCCGCACAGCCTCACTGATGTCAGCGGTAGTCAATGAGGCTGCGCAGAGTCCCTGGCTGACCTGAAGTGAACTCGATAGCAATGGGAAAAAAATTCAGAAACTTTCCCATGCTCCTGCGTTTATCGGATGACTGCTCAGCACAGACTCTGGTCCAAGCGCCTTGTCCAGGCTTCTGCTGTATGTGTAGTTACTGCTGGCTATCCAGCTAAGCCTATGGTGACTACTGGTGTACACATGCAGCGTTTTGCTCTTGAGCCTAAGTACAGATTTTACCTTACTGAGCATGTCCATGATGTGGTGCCTTCTCATTGGTGCTCGGATGTTAGCTGCTTTGGTGATGTGGCAGCTTCAGATTGGCCCACAGGCAAGGTCCTGTCTGTCTGGAATTGAGCTTAAGGTATAAAAAGCTCTCAATGGCGCACGCCTGTGCGCTAGTACCATTTGTGTCTTGTGTGTGTGGATGGAGACTCTGCCACTCTCTCAGCTTGTATGAACGCCTAGTTTTCCTTAGAGAGTCAAGTTTTTCTTTTCATTTGACTTAGCGTCTGTCTCGGCCACGTGTGCGGTTAGCACGGGTCAGTAACGGGGCACAGTCAACCCACATGCTTAAACCCTATTGTTTTTCTTGGTATTGCACACACCTCATGTTGTACCGCTCGGTGGTAAGCTAAGCTTGGTACTTATATTTTTGCATCACTCTGTGTACTCAGCTGAATTAATTATTATATTTTCTTTGCCACTCGGCAGTTAGGCCTGTTTCACACATCAGGTTTTTGCAATCAGGCGAGTTCCAGCATTTTTTCTGAAAACCGATCTGGCAAAATCTAAAACCGGATCCGGTTTTTACCATTGACTAACATTACTGCCGGATCGCGACGCATGGGCATGCGGCGTGTCCATTTTTTGCCGGATCCGGCGTCTGGTCTCAATCCGGCGTCTGGAAAAAACATCTCATGTAACGTTTTTTGTCTCCGGCAAATTAAGTCTATGAGCGCCGCAAAGCGCCGGATCTTTTTTTTTTGTCTGGTTTTGGTTTTGTAGCCCAGCCCACAGCCAATCTATATAAACAATGCCAGTGGGACCACCCTCAGTCATAACCATGCAGCAGCGAAGAGAGCAGGAGGAAGATACGGAGCCAGCCGCCGAGGAGCCAGCCGCAGGAGAGGAGGATAGGAGACAGTTGTGAATGTTTTGGAAATGAATTCTGAGCAGAAGCTCCCTCTGGTGGTTACAAACAGTACTGAACCATTCAATGAGGATTGGCAATCAGGAGTCACGGAGTGGCTTGATATATGGGAGGTTCCCTCTCCATCATGGTTGCCGGTGATCAATTGTTCTTGTCTCAACTGTGGTTCCTGGTTCACTTGGAAGCTTGCTGAGTCTTACCTCTTCTTCTGCTTTCAGATAAGATTCACTTCTGCTCCTGTTCTATGGCAGCCTGATGTTTCTCTGCCATTTCAGGTGGAGGTTGATGCCTCTGAAATTGGGGCAGATGCCGTTTTGTCCCAAAGAGATCCTAAGACCTCTAAAAGTAACCCTTGTGCCTTTTTCTCTCGAAAATTTTCTCCAACTGAACGTAATTAAGACGTTGGTAATCGGGAGTTATTGGCCATGAAGTGGGCTTTTGAAGAGTGGAAACATTGACTGGAGGGAGCCAAACATCAGGTGGTGGACCTCACAGACCATAAGAATCTGGTTTATCTGGAATCAGCCAAGCGACTTAATCCTAGACAGGCCAGGTGGGCCTTGTTTTTCACACGTTTTAATTTTGTGGTTTCCTTTCTTCCTGGCACTAAGAATGTTAAGGCGGATGCCCTCTCGAGGAGTTTCCTTGCGGACTCTCCTGAGTTATCTGATCCTGCTGTTATTTTGAAAGAGGGTGTAGTTCTTTCCGCCATCTCGCCCAATTTGAGACTGGCTCTGGAAGGGTGTCAGGAGGATAAACCCGAGCGCTGCCCTATTGGGAAATTGTTTGTCCCAGACAGGTGGAAAAAGAGTGTGATGTCTGAGATTCATTGTTCCGCGTTGGCCGGTCATCCCGGAATTTTTGGTACCAGAGAAATGGTGAGTCGGTCCTTTTGGTGGCCTACTTTGTCTCGTGACATCAGGGAGTTTGTGCAGTCTTGTGGGACTTGTTCTCGCTCCAAGCCTTGCTCTCGCTCCAGTGGTTTGTTGATGCCATTGCCTGTGACCAAGAGACCATGGACCCATATCTCTATGGATTTTATTTCTGACCTCCCTGTTTCTCAGAGAATGACCGTTATTTGGGTGATTTGTGATAGGTTTTCCAAGATGATACATCTTGTGCCATTACCTAAGTTGCCTTGCTCCTCTGAATTGGTGCCTTTGTTCCTTCAGCACGTGGTTCGGTTACACGGCATTCCTGAGAACATTGTGTCTGACAGAGGAGTCCAGTTTGTTTCCAGATTTTGGAGGACTATTTGTTCTAAACTTGGTGTTCAATTGTCTTTCTCCTCTGCTTTTCATCCTCAGACCAATGGACAAACTGAGAGAACAAACCAGACATTGGAGACTTATCTGAGATGCTTTGTGTCTGCTGATCAAGATGACTGGGTCTCTTTTTTTGCCTTTGGCTGATTTTGCTCTTAATAATAGGGCTAGCTCTGCCACTTTGATGTCTCCATTTTTCTGCAATTTTGGGTTTCACCCTCGATTTTCTTCGGGACAGGCGGAGGCTTCTGTCTGTCCGGGTGTTGACTCTGTTGTGGAGCGTATGCAGCAGATTTGGGACCAGGTAGTGGAGAGGTTGTCCCTCTCTCAGGAGAAGGCCCAGCGGTTTGCCAACCGGCATAGGACTGATGGTCCTCGGTTTAAAGTGGGGGACTTGGTCTGGCTGTCCTCAAGAAATATCCCTATGAGAGTTGCATCTCCTAAGTTTAAGTCTAGGTTCATTGGACCTTATAAGATCATGGAGATTCTTAATCCTGTTTCCTTTCGTTTACTTCTTCCAGGGACATTTAAGATCCATAACGTGTTCCACAAGTCCTTATTGAAGAGGTTTGTCGAGCCAGTGGTTCCTATGGCTGTGCCTCCTGACCCTGTTTTGGTTGAGGGCAATCTGGAGTATGTGGTTGAGAAAATATTGGATTCTCGTTTTTCTAGACGGAAACTCCAGTATTTGGTTAAGTGGAGAGGTTATGGTCAGGAGGACAATTCTTGGGTGTTTGCTTCGGACATCCATGCTGGGAGACTGATCCGTGCCTATCACCGAGCTCGTCCTGACCGACCTGGTTGCACAAATGAGGGTTCGGTTACCCCTCCTCAAGGGGGGGTACTGTTGTGAATATTTTGGAAATGAATTCTGAGCAGAAGCTCCCTTGGTGGTTACAAACAGTACTGAACCATTCAATGAGGATTGGCAATCAGGAGTCACGGAGTGGCTTGATATAAGGGAGGTTCCCTCCCATCATGGTTGCCGGTGATCAATTGTTCTTGTCTAAACTGTGGTTCCTGGTTCACTTGGAAGCTTGCTGAGTCTTGCCTCTTCTTCTGCTTTCAGATAAGATATTTTCTGTTTTTGTGCTTACCATTTGCATATTTCTCTGCATTTCTGTGAGGTTAGCCAGGTTCCCCCCCTCCGGGGGGCTTGCGCTTCTCTCAGTTCCGCTGGAGCCACTGTTATTTGTTCATTTGCCTTTTCCAGTTTTTTCAGTGGCTGCGGCTTAGTTTTGTTACACCAGAGAACTGATTTAGGTGGTAGAGGTCGTGTGATCTCAGGTGTTTTTGCAATCTGTAGCGTTATCATTTTTTAGGGTTTTTTTGGATTGCAGTGAGTATCCTTTCTATCCTTTTCTGTCTAGGCAGATTGGGCCCCAGCGTTTGCTCATACTATTTTCTGTCTGTGTCTGTATTACCTCTTGTCTAACCGCCATTACATGTTTGGGGGCTTCCTATGTTCTTTGGGGATCTGCTCCGGGGCAGATAGCTTTCCTCTTTCTATCTTTAGGTGTAGTTAATCTCTCAGGCTGTGACGAGGCATCTAGGACCAACGTAGGAACGCTCCACGGCTGCCTTTAGTTGAGGTGGTTAGTCAGGGTACTGCAATCCAATAGATTCCAACCTCTCTGGTGTATTGCCATTTTTGCCTGCTCTCCTCAGCTACCAAAACATAACAGGAGACCAGACAAGCACCACCAGCACCAGCACAACCCGAAGAATTTGGGGCCATGATGCAGACGGGACCAGATGCAAGACGGTAAATATCACAGACAAGCACTTTAAGCGAGAGCCATGCAATATCAATATATTCATGGCCCTTTTTTTCTCTTTATTCCACAGCACAAGCCGGTCACCATGAGCACCTACACCCCCAGGACTCCAACAGATGTGGCTGCTGATGGAGAGCATGGGAGCAGAGGCCAGACAGTAAATATCACACACTACCCCTTCCAGCCAGGGCCATGCAATATCAATTGATATTGCATGGGCTTTTTTTCTCCTTATTCCACAGAACAAGCCGGCCGACAATGCCGACGCCACCAGTACCACCACCACCAGTCCAAGAAGAGCCAGACAGTGAGCAGGAGACCACGGCAGTAGACAGAAGACGGTAAATATCACACATTACCCCTTCCACCGAGGGCCATGCAATATCACTTGATATTACATGGCCTTTCTTTCTGTTTATTCCACAGCAGAAGACGGCCCTCAACGCCAGCAGCACAGGACACGTCTGGGAGTGAGGAGAACATGGCAGAAGATAGCAGACGGTAAAAATCACACACTACCCCTTCCACCCAGGGCCATGCAATATCATTTGATATTGCATGGCCTTTCTTTCTGTTTATTCCACAGCAGAAGACGGCCCTCAACGCCAGCAGCACAGGACACGTCTGGGAGTGAGGAGAACATGGCAGAAGATAGCAGACGGTAAATATCACACACTACCCCTTCCAGCCAGGCCCATGCAATATCATTTGATATTGCATGACTTTTCTTTCTGTTTATTCCACAGCAGAAGATGGCCCTCAACGCCAGCAGCACAGGACACGTGATCTTATTCTGGGAGCCCTCCAACGCATCGTCAGCGTTTACAGGTAAGTTTTTTTTTTTTTCACAATCGCATCTCTGTTATTTATATATTAATTGCATTACTTTTTATTTATACCAGGAACAGTGTTGAGCATTCCGATACCGCAAATATCGGGTATCGGCCGATATTCGCTGTATCGGAATTCCGATTCTGAGATCCGATAGTTTTTGCATATCGGATACCGGAATCGGAATTTTCCTGTAAAGTCTATGGGGAGTTCCTGTGTCACAGAAGGAAGTACGTGACACAGGAACTTCCCGAAAATGTCACTGTCAGTGTCGGTCTGGTCTGTCAGGAGTCAGGACTCAGCACTTACCTGGCAGAAGATCCCCGGTGGTCACGTCCTGGATGGCCGACCATTACCCTCTCCCTGGCGGTCACATGCAGCTTCTCGCGATAAATACACGTGACTGCCGGGTACTGGGTAATCTCGGCCAGCTGTACTCTCGCGACAGCTGGCCGTAAAGCAGTCCGGATGACGTTACCGCCGGGAATCTCCACCGATAAGCAGCTCTGCTGTATCTGGATGTCAGGCTGAGCCTGGCATCCAGATGTAGCAGAGCTGGACTCGTCGTGGGACATTTGTTATTTTGAACTACATCGGACAGGGAGTATTTGTGTTGGTTTGTTATTCTTGTTTTTTTACAGGAGATCGATGACGTCGCAGGATGAAAGTACAATAAAAATAATGAAAACTGTGTTGTGTATTATTTCATTAAAAGACTTTATTCTGGCTGTGTCTTTTTAAAAAAATTTACAAACTTTATGATTAATAATGGATCGGTGTCTTATTGACGCCTCTCCATTATTAACCGGGCTTATTGTCACCGATCAATCAAAGGTGACATTAACCCTTATTACCCCACTTGCCACCGCTACAGGGCAAGTGGGAAGAGCTGGGTAAAGTACCACAATTGGCGCATCTTTGGATGCGCCAATTGTGGGGCTGCTGCAGCCTGGTATTTTTAGGCTGTTGAGGGCCAAAATCTATGGGCCTTGACAGTCTTTTGATACCCGGCCACAGGAGTCTACTTTTTACTTGGCTGGTTAACAAAAATAGGAGGACCCCCACGCCATTTTTTTTTCGAGGGGATCCCTATTTTTGTTAACCAGCCAAGATAAACAGACTGCTGCGCCCTTGTATAATCAGGCTTGCAAGGTTCATGGATATTGGATCCTTACCAGCCTGAAATACCAGGCCTCAGTAGCAGGGCCGGCGTCAGCACCCGGCACACCCGGGCAAGTGCCGGGGCCCTGAGCAGTCGGGGGGACCCACTCGCCGTCCGGCACCCGTTAGCGGTGTCAGCGCCGCCACTGGGCCCCCCCCGCTTGCTCAGGGCCCCGGCGGCAGCCGGCGCAATACTCACCTCTCCCCGTGCCTCCACTGCCGCAGCTCCGAGCTCCAGAGGGCGCCTGCGCCAGCGCTTCCTCTCTCACAGCAGCGCCGCTGAATGACGTCATCATTCAGCAGCCGGCTGTGGCAGAGAGCGCGCGGACGCCGGACAGGTGAGGTGTGTGTGTGTGTGCCTGTGTGTATGTGAGAGAGTGCTGCCTGCGGTGCTGTATGTGTGATGGTGGTGGGGGGACACAGGCAGTGATGGTGGTGAGGAGGCAATGATGATGATGATGATGATGGGAGGAAATGATAATGGGAAGGCGATGATGTATAATGATGATGATGGGGAGGCAATGATAATGGGAAGGCAATGATGATGATATTAATGGGGAGGCAATGATAATGATGATGATGGGGAGGCAATGATAATGGGAAGGCAATGATGATGATATTAATGGGGAGGCAATGATAATGATGATGATGGGGAGGCAATGATAATGGGAGGGCAATGATGATGATGATATTAATGGGGAGGCAATGATAATGATGATGGGGAGGCAATGATAATGGGAAGGCGATGATGATATTAATGGGGAGGCAATGATAATGATGATGATGGGGAGGCAATGATAATGGGAAGGCAATGATGATGATGATGATATTAATGGGGAGGCAATGATGATAATAGGGAGGCAATGATGATGATGATGGGCAGGCAATGATGATGAGGGGAGGCAATGATGATGATGATGGGGAGTCTTTTCACAGCGCCCTTTCCTGAGCCATAACAGTGCAGAACGCAGCACAGTGTAGAGGAGAGCTCCATATTTTGTATGGAGCATTATATGTGGTCCAGTATCTTGTATGGAGCATTATATGGGGAGCAGTATCTTGTATGGAGCATTATTTTGGGTCCACTATTCTGTATGGAGCATTATATGGGGGATGGCGGGGTGACATCCTGCATGGGGTATTATATGGGTGATGAGGGGGAGACTGTGTGGTGCCCATAATATTGTATGGAGGACTGTACTGTCCAGTCTGTACTGTGCTGTGAGGATTTGGCGGTTTTTGAGCTATTGTACAATTTACAATAGGTATCAGTCATGTAATGGAAGAAGAGAAGTGTTTGGCGTTGTGCTATACCCATATTTTTCTGCAGTATCTGTGCATCATGAATCGTGGTCTGTGTTAAGGGGGCCCACTGAGACTCTTTCGCCCGGGGCCCATAAAAAACCTGGTGCCGGCCCTGCTCAGTAGTCTGCTTCATCTGGCTGGTTAACAAAAATAGGGGGGACCCCACGCCATTTTTATTCGAGGGGATCCCCTATTTTTGTTAACCAGCCAAGATAAACAGACTGCTGTGGCCTGGTATTATCATGCTTGCGAGGTTCATGGATCTTGGATCCTTAACAGCCTTAAATACCAGGCCTCAGTAGTCTGCTT